>CAUYRH010101812.1:0-57340 GCA_963574655.1 Perodicticus potto | reverse complement strand
GAGGCATGAGAGAACAGCAAGTCATTCCAATTGCAGCTTAAAGGCTGGGAGAAAAATTTGGTAACCGGCTTTCCAGTCACCCCATGTATAGTTATGGATTTAGGGGATAAAAGACCAGGGCTAGAGAGAAGTACAGAAAAGGTTGCTCCAGTGTCCAAAAGAAATTTTCTCTCCTGGCACTCCGCTATAAGGCAAACCTGGGGCTCTCGAGGGGTGATGACACAAGCTGGAGCCATGAGAATTTACCCCAGGCACCCTCAGTCCAGATGGGCTCCGATGGGGTCACTGTCCCAGGAGGCCTTCGCCTCTGGGGACAGGCCACCCTCCTTGTCTGCTTTCTCTACTGTAACAGGTTACTGTTGCTCCCACTCCCTTCCACACTTGGAAATGAAGTTGCTGTGCACACTCTGTGCTTAAAGAGTGGGGAGTCATACACCACCTCCATGAGAGAGGGATGTCTGTCTAACTTATTGGAATTCTTCTGGACAGGAAATGTATCCACGTAATTATTTATTTATGCTGGTGTAGACTTATGTGTATTTATCTATTATTTTGGGTTGTAATCCACTACTGCTCTATTGTGTTTCTCAAATTGTTCCAGCGTTGGCCATTGGGAGCTTTCCGTTGAATCCTGTGTCCCTTTGACATGCCTCCATCACTGTGGTTTCCTTCAAGCACTTTCTGGCACTAAAGATGTTACAAACTCATCTTGTGTATTTCCTGCTTCTGCCCAAGAATCAGCCATTTCTCCAAAGACCATTGGTCCTTTTACTGCAAAATGATAGTGGGAGCCAATATCTGGGTGCTAGATGAACGTGTTGCTCCCAGGGTGGGTTCGTTGAAATGACCTACTAGCCACTAACTGAACATGTACTATCAGCTAAACTTTTACTTACGTAAGATGAATTCTCACCCTGCATGTTGGTGTTCCAGATGAGAAGATCCTCATATGATCAGTACCTTGCCTGAGTTTGGGAGCCAGTCAGTGGCAATGGTGAGAGTTAAGCTTTACTCTCTGTGATGGCAAGGACCTTGGCTCTTTCCGTTTTGCAATGTTGCCTCAGCTCTGTTGCGTGGTCATAGATTTTATTCCTTGTAGTAGTCAACTATTTTATAGGTTTAAACTATAATTGTATAATATAATATTTCTGTCACAGTGAAAATCACCCCCTACCCAAAAGACTCAGAGATAAGACCTGCATTTCAGTGAGCAAAGAACATAACTTCATATATCACCATCGTTATCCTGATCTGCCTTAGGACAGGATTTGGGAAAATGAAATCAATCAGAGGTGACATATGGCTTGTGAGGCCTTGAGCCGTGCATTTTATAAAACACATGGCATTTGATTTTGATTGCATTGAATAGGACAGGTGAAAAACAAACAAGCAAATATAATCAATAGAGATACGTGACTTCATTAATAACTAAAGGACTTTAAGAAGAGAATGTGCTTTGGTTATTCTTAGAGGATGAGTCATGTTGAGCCAGAAAGTCAGCCTCCTTGAAAGAACAGGTAAAAAGCATGAGAGATCAATCTCTTTTTATTCTGTTGAGAGAGGGCACAGCCCACTTTTCAAAACTCTAGTGGAGTGGAGATGAAAAGTCTCCCCTGGATTAAAAAAAAAAAAAAACCTTCCAAACTTTTGGGCATTAATAGGTTCCTCTGCTGTTTCTAGGTAGATGTTGAGGACACCAAAACTGGACAGGGCAGACCAAGCATGGTTCTGGTGGGAAGTTGAGCACCATGACCATGAGAATGCGCATAAGGACAGAAGAGCTAGGTGTTCAAATCCTAGATCTGGCATGTCCTAGCTGTATGACCTTGAGTAGGTTCCTTAACCTCCCTGAGCTTCGGTTTCCTTATTCTTTAAATGAGAAATAATAGCACCTTCCTTTGAGGGCTGTTGAGAGGATTAACTGAGGTAAGACATGCTTAGAAGGCACTCAGTTATTATTAAAAGGTGTCTAACATACAGGTCAGCCTACAAAAGCTTATTCAAAGTATAATCTGGCTGATCTCCTATTATAATGGCATTAATAATAATTACATTAACGCCAAACATTGGGCGCATACCATGTACAAGTCATTATTCTAAGCACTTTACATATATTAACTGAATTAATTGTGCTAATAATATTACTGAATCCAACCAGCCTTTGTATAATGATATTGTTTCTAGGGAAACTACTTCTCAAACTTTAGATGTGGGAATGAAGAAAGATAATATTCCAATGTGAGCACAGTCCTGGGAATAGGGTAGAGACATGTCAGTGTATTTATGGAACTTGAGTGGAAGTGAATAGATAGGTCTGGGTGGAAGACTTTAACAGGCTATCTTAGTGCAGGATTTTCAGTCTTCATTTAAGGGCTTTGATAGACTTGAATTTATAATAAAATTTTTCGGCTCGGCGCCTGTGGCTCAACGGGCTAAGGCGCCAGCCATATACACCTGAGCTGGCGGGTTCAAATCCAGCCTGGGCTGCCAAACATCAATGACGGCTGCAACCAAAAAATGGCTGGGCATTGTGGCGGGTGCCTGTAGTCCCAGCTACTTGGGAGGCAGAGGCAGGAGACTCGCTTGAGCCTAGGAACTGGAGGTTGCTGTGAGCTGTGATGCCACAGCACTCTCTCCAGGGTGACAGCTTGAGGCTCTGTCTCAAAAAAATTTTTTTTTTCATTTCTTTTTTTTTAGACAGAGTCTTATATGTCACCCTCAGTAGAGTGCCATGGCGTCACAGCTCACAGCAACCTCCAACTCTTGGGCTCAAGTGATTCTCTTGCCTCAGCCTCCCAAATAGCTGGGATCACAGACGCCTGCCACAACGCCTGGCTATTTTTTGTTGTAGTTGTCATTGTTGTTTGGCAGACCCAGGCCAGGCTTGAACCCGCCAGCCCTGGTGTATGTGGCTGGCACCCAAATCACTGAGCTATAGGCGCTGAGCCAAAATTTTTCATTTCTTATTAAGTGCTTGCTAGTGAGGCCTGGTAGAATGTAGAGAGGCAGATTTTGAGGGTGGCCATAATGCTCAAACATTTGGTACGGCCAAAAATTCATAAAGATGAGGGAAAATGTTCAGAGTGCCTGTGGGTTAGTAGAAATTAAAACCAGGCCTTATTAGCTCCATGGTCCCTTCCCCAAACTCCAAGAGGCAAATGTGCTCAACACTTACTAATTAGGTGGAACCATCTAATGATTTCATTGCTGTTACAGCTTCCACTAAGAGAGGGTTTGATTCATGGAAAGCAATCAAAACTATAATTTGCTGCTAGCAAATGAAGATAGGAGTGTCACTCCTAGCAAACACAGTGTATCAGCTCTGCTCATTGTGCTCAAGGGTGACACGGGAAAGGAAAAGGGGTCTGTCTGCCGAGGGAGGACTTAGAATTACCGTCTATTATCTTAGGTAAATGTTTCATAAAGTACAACAGCAGCTCCTGCTTAGGGTGGCTTTGGGAGCTGAGGACAGAAGATGAAACTAACTACTGGGAAGAGTTCCCCTGATGGTGTTTAAGCTGAGCCAATCTCCCCTCGGGGCTGTTGTTACTTTCCTTGTGGATGCTCTTCAGGAGAAGCAAGAGGATCAACCAGCATCTTTGGTAAAAACAAACAAAAGTCTAGATGCTGCAAAATCTCATATTAAAATCAACAGCAGCCTCACATTATTGGTTCTTGCCACTTGTGAGGTGCTGGGAATAATCTTTGAAAATCCTCTGTAGACCAACAGCCTACATGTTAGCTATAATGACTTATTTTTGAGATGATGAAATTAAGGCTGAGAGAGGGAAAGCAACTCACCCAAGGTCAAGCAGCAGAGCTGGGATGTGAACGTACGTCTTTCATGTCTAGAGCCCACGATTACAGGAACCACTGTGCTACAGACAGTGTCTAGAATGGCAGTGCCGGAGTCATGCCCAGACAGTATCAGTGATGCCCTGTCTGAAAAGGCCTAGCTACCCTGAGGCAGCTTTCTGAGTTAGAAGGCAGCGTAGAGGTACTCAACCTGCCTGCACATTGGAATTACCTGGGGAGCTTGAAAATCGATTAATATCTAAATCCCACGCACAGAACTTTGGATTTGATTGGTTTGGATATTGTTTGGGGAAGGGAAGTATTTAAAAGTTTCCCAGACGTTTCCAGTATACTTCAAGGCTGCGACCCACTGACCAGCCCTCCAGGACTGGTCACATTGATGGTGCAGGAAGTGTCAGCATCAGCTGCACCTGTTCATCAGACGTGCGGACTGCCAGGCTTCCCTCGGGTGAGCTGCACGCACACTGGAGTTCCAGGGAGTGGCAGTGCCCAGCTACCTATGAAGGACGAGGAGGAGTTAGGGAAAGAGGGAAGAGAAGAAAGAGGAATTCTAAACAGAACAAAGAATAGTGCAAAGACCCATGAGAGAAAGAATGACACGTACAGGAACTAGAATTAGGTCTTAGTGGCTGACGGAAAGAGTACCGAGGGGTTATAAGGTCAACCTTTTCACACAGGCCAAACATGCTTCTGCCTGAGGGCTGAGCACTGCCCATTTCTACCAGCTGTGTGTTCATACTCTTTTAACTCAAGCAATACCATCGCAATAAGGGCCCATCCTGGTCTCACTGAAATTGTCATCTTTCCTCCAAACCTGCATGCCCAGACTCCATTTCTGCTCTATTTTTCCCTTATAACAATTGTCATCTTCTCACATGCTAAACACCGTACTTATTTTTGTATTTATTTATTGCGTATATCCACCCTGGAATGTAAGCTCAGTGAGCGTACAGATTCTTCCTACCCCTTTCTGTTGTATCCTTCAATGCAAAGGAAAGTACCTGGCACTTAGAAGAGATGTTCACACCTATTTGGTAATGAAATGATCAGTTTATTAATATCTAGCAGATCATGCTTGCTTGACCTAGAGCTTAATCGCAAAATTATTCAAGAGCCTTTTCAGGACTTTAAGTGGGTAAAGTACAAGGTCAGGTTTGTATTTGATTTTAGAAAGACCGTAGCTAGCTGCATAGCTAGCAAACTTTGGGTGTGGGGAGGTTAAAAGCTAAAGGCAGTAAAGCTGGTTTGGGGACCGTGTCAGCTTGTACTCAGGGATCAGGAGCTGATGAAGACAGGGTGCATTTAAGTCCTGCTTAGGAAATAGCATCAGTCAGGACTGGCTAAGAGGGTGAGGGGGAGAGAAGAGTCGTTCTAGGTTTCCAGTTTAGGTAACCAGAGGGATGGAAAGCTATGATTTAGAGAATGCTGAAGAACAACAGACGCCTGAAAGGAAAACCAAACACTGCTGTGAAGTATTAAAACTGTAGAGTGAGGTGTCCCAGTAGAAATGTGGGTTTTACATTCATGAAACAATGATGTATTTAACTTCTGGCATTATGCTAAGGCCCTATGAGTGAGTGATCCTCATTCAATAAAGTACCTACTATGTGCCAGACATGGTGCTAGCTCCTATGGTGAACAAGGCAGATGTGAAGCCTCTTCTTTGCCTTTGCAGAACTTGGAAAAACATAAAATTCTGTGGGAACTGGGGGATGAGAGAGGGAGGGTGGGAGAGAGAGATTTAGCTAAGGGCATAGGGAAATACAGTTTTTTGGCAATGATAGCATTTGCAATGGAGCTTAAAAGGAATGTAAGGTTTGGAAATGGGACAATGGAATCAAAAGTATAGAAGCAGATAATCTAAATCATATATCAGGAATAGCAGATAATCCAGGTTACTGGGCATTAGTGACGCAGAGGGCAGGGTGGGGGTTGTAATGATGAACAAACTTGTAGACCCACATGGAAATGCCAGAATTCAGGTGAAGGGATTTCAACTGCATGATTCTGTAAGAATTTAGGTTGCAATAATAGAAGCTCAGCAATTAACTATTCAGCATATCTGTGACTCATTTTTTAATGGAGGCAATGACTAAAAAGTGGCGTTTGGGGAAGAGAAGCATGATTTCGGCTTGAACGATGGAATAGAGAGGGAGAAGCTGGAAACAAGGCTATTTTAGCAGTGTATTATGGGGACAGGTTTCTGCTGTATCAGATCTCCCCACAGTCCAGGGTTAATACCGTAAGAGTTTGTTTCTCAGTTTTGTGAGATTTCACTGCAGGTGTTCCTGGTTGGGTGACTCATTGAGGACAGTTCTCCTCCAAGTTAGGGCTCAAGCCCTTATATGTTGTGGCTTAGTCCTCGTCTAGGTCTTTGACTCACTTCTATCCAGCTCATGATTGGAAAAGGGAAAGGAGGATATTCTTGAGAGGATTCTCTGGGCCATCTAGAAGGCACGGACAACATCCACACACATCCCATTAGCTGGAACGCAGCCAACTGCAGAGGAGGCTGGGAATTGTATTCTGGCTCCGGGCCCAGGAGGAGAAGGGAGCTGGTTGGTGTATGACTAGTCAGACTCTGCTACAAGTAATGAAGGTGAGTGATAAGGAAGATTAACTGAGGGAGCAGAGAAGAATCTATGCAGTCAATAGATATTGTGCGTGTCTGCAGACTTAGCAGTAAAATTGCTAGATTGGGCATAGGTTGGAGGGTAGGCAAAGAATACATTTTCCCAGTGGAATTGCCACCAGTGAAAGATGTTTACATCCTATGTCGTGGAAAACATATGTTAATATTTCCCAGATCTTAAGTTGTCATCATGGGCTGTGTATGTGACAAGGAAACAAGAGAAAATATTACAGTGACTCACTGAGAAGATTCATAGAGAAGTTTGGAAGCTCTGGCATCAAATATGGAAGCCTTTTATTCTCACATAGAAGAAAATAATTTCACCATTCATGTGTACTATTAAAAAAAAACTTTAAGAAAGCACAAGTTCAAATCTGTGAGGTTTACAAATTCTTACTGGTTTACTAGGAGGATTAAAAATGCAAGATCATATGTATCTACCTTGGCACATCTAGAAAATAAAAGCAGCTATTATCATCACGTGGATATAACAGAAAATTATGGAGGAATGGGTGTAGGTCAGGTGAGCTGAGCACAAAGTAATGAATCGTGGCATGTTTCTATGGCATGGTGATACTTTGAAGCTTTAATTTTTATTGGGTTATTTCTCAAAGTAACTTCTAATTCGATTGTAGCTCACCAATACAGGATTCTGAGTTGAAATTTGTTTTGCAGCCAGTCTATTGTACACATTGAGGCAGCTGCGCACAGCATGTGTTTCATTTCAATGACTGTATAGTGTGGGGTGTTACGTGAAGGGGCCACGAATCAGGGAATAGGCTCTTTTCAATTGGCAACTTTTCAGGTTACAAGTAAAGGAAACTTTCATGTCTTATTAAGAATGAATCAGTCTCTTGGTTTGTGTGTAACCTGGATCATTTATATTTTCTGCTAAAAAATAAAACAAACAAATAACAACAACAATAACAAAAAACCCACACCTAGATGTTATTTCCCTTCCCATGTCTTCCCTCAGTTCATTAGCCTAAATAAAGTAAGTTCCCCTGTCGGAGAAATTGATTGTAGAACCCTGTGTTTCTTAGGGCTGATTGTTGCTGAACACCCAGATAACCTTAATAAGAGTATCCTTGTCTTTTCCTATGGGCTTTGATGATGGCAATTTATCATATTCTCCAGTTAAAATGCTTGTCACACTTAACTTTTGTTTTGCTTAATGTTTATAGTGTGTTCAGCTTGAAGCATAAAAGTAGATTGATCTGTTTTACTCACTCTCTCAATTCCTTACATGAATTTCCAAGTACCGGTTCATGTTTGTGTGTTTGCATTGAAGCAGCCAGGACTAATCTATATGAATCTGTTTTGGGAGAGACAGGAAACAAAATGAAACTATGAATATTAGTATTCTGTTACCATGTGATGACATTCAAAGCAGAGATAACATGAACATCACAAAATGAGAAAGGAAAGGATCCCCGGGTCAGCTATGTAACTCCTAAGTAGATGAAGCCAGAAAAGGGCATGAAAGAAAGTATCATTCTAGGCCTTGACATAGTAACGAATTGTGACTCTAAGGTTTCAATTCTGAATTCAGTTGTGAAGTCCTGGTTGGGGGAGTGGGATATGTACATCAGAAAAAGTGAACATGGCATCCACTGTCTTTGTGGATCAGTGAAGTGTAAGGCCTTAACTGGCTAGTTTATGAATGCTCTTATACATTTCAGGTTGGGCGATTAACCCTTTAAAAAATCAAGTATGACATTGGGATATAGCATTTTTCCTTGGAGTTAATTAAAAATGGATCTAATAGTTGCACATGGAATTTGGGCTCTCTTTAATCAGCTTTTGTCCCTAATTTCCCCCCACAAAGAAAAATGAGGCCCAGAGAAGTAAAGCGGCTTGCTGCAGACCACCCAGCTAATTAAGGACTGTGTTTTGCCATATTATGATAGCCCATTTACAGTGACAGGTGCATACATATTGTTTTCTTTGAATAAGCATCAAGGCTCTGTCTATAGTTATTTTCTCTAACAAAATGGGACCGTACAGATCATGGTGGAAACAGGTTTCCTTATCTAGATATGACTTTGTGTTCTTGTCCCTGTAATCCTTGGGTTGGTCTCTCAGTCACTAAGAACATTGTATGTGGGAGGTTTTCTGCAGGGTTTAATTGGACAGTGTGGAAATGGAAATATGTCTGTAATGGAGCAGGCTGAGTATTGCACTAAGTATCAAGTAATTACCCAGAAAACAGTCCAAATAAGAGAAGCATGTTTGGTGCAATAATTAATTACAAGAGGGCAAACTATAGATACAAGTTTATGAAGTGTCATTAAAACCCCCTAGCAAGATCTGATTCTAAAGTGTAGTGTTTTACTTTACTTCCTAACCAAAAGAAATTAAGGGAGATTACTTACTGTGAGCCACAGTATTTGAACCACATTAAGCTTCTCCTAAAAATAAATTTTCATAGCCAGCAGTTGCAAGAAACCATGCAAATGAGGGCTATAAAGATTAAGGTTTTTGTAAGAGCTGGAGAAAAAATAGTTATTGAATAATCCAGTGTCTAAGAGGAGAGATATTTTGTCTTGAGTTATTCAAATAGTCCTAAAAACATTAAAAAAAATCTTGAGGGTGGTGCCTGTGGCTCAAAGGGGTAGGGTGCCGGCACCATATGCTGGAGGTGGTGGGTTCAAACCCAGCCCTGGACAAAAACTGCAAAAAAAGAAAAAATAAGTAAAGTCTATTAAAAAAAAAATCTTGAAAACCAGCTTTTCCTTGTATACATTTGTAGTTTGGTGACCTGTTAAAGGTCATCTTCCCGAGATCACAGATAGTAGCTTCACATCAAAAAATTTTAATTCTGTTTCATTAAAAATATGCTTAATTTGCTCACAATTTCATTGCTTTTTTTTTAAATAATAAAATAGCTTGATTGTCTTTGTTAGAATAAAGGTAGTGTTACTATATTCATTCTCTGCTTAGTACAACTGACATTCCACCAGCTTTGTGCTGAATTATACCTCCTGGTCTAATTTCCAAATTAAGTGTGGAATAAATTTCCTAATTACAGATGACTTAGGGGACAAACAGTTCTTAGATGAGAGTAATGGAAAGAGACCGATAAAGGTTGAGTTGTCAGGGGCCTAGCTGACCAGCGAGGCAAGCTCTCATGTGACTAGAAAACGCAAACTGCTATCTGGTCTCTTCCACTGGTTTATTTGTTCATCTAGGAATTATTTATCATTTGCCCTGAAGTGCTATTGATAAACCAGGGAGACAGACAGTCCCTGCCTAAATGGAGCTTTCTCTCCAGAGGGGAAATGGATGATGAACATACAAGCAAATAATTCAGAAAAGTACCAGTAATGGAAAACAAAATGGGACAGTGATATTGACAGAGTGGATAGGGGAGGAGTGCCTTCAGGGGTTAAGAAGGCCAGTCAGAGATGGTTTAGGCAGAGGAAACAATAAGTACAAAGACTCTGAAATTAGAACAAGTGTAAGGTTTTGAGAGCATCAGAAAGAAGACTGGTTGGTGAAGCGTAATTGGCAAGGTAGAGAGTATCAGCTGAAGCTAGAGGTTTGACAGGGACCTGGGCAGGTGCATCAATATTTCTCAAAGTGTTGTCCCTGGGCTGGAAGCATCAGCATCATCTGGGAACTTATGAATAATGCAAGCTCTGTCTTAGCCAGCCCTCCAGGTAGTTCTGATGCATGGTCAAGCTTGAGATTTACTGACCCAGAGCCTTGTTTGCCACAATAAGGAATTTGGATTTTATTCTCCATTGGAAAGTTGTAAGAAGGAGAGTGAAATAAGGTGACTTGGGCTTTGAGAAGATAACTTTGGCTTTCTTGAGAAAAGTGGGCAGATTGTTACTTACTCTTTTATGCCTATCTTCTGACTAAAAATTGTAGCTCAGTGGGAAGGAACAATTAGCAGATTCATGCTGAGCTCTGTTTACTTTTATTGTGAAGGATAATTGTGTTCAATCTCATGCTTGAATTCCAGATGTCCATACCTGAAAATGCAAATAGTAATTCCCTCCTGTGATTTGTCGTAGAACTGAAATTCAAACACACTTGTGGAAATGCAAACCCATCATCAATTGTACTGATGTCTTAAGTAGAGCAGATTCTCTTGCTGAAACAAACAATTGACTTTAGTAATAGAATATAATTACGAATCATAAATTAATATTAGTTGTCTATTTTACTCTGGATATCAGCTCAGATTTGTGTGTTTCTGTGTGTGTCAAACATATTTCTAGAGTGGGAAATTCCTGCTATAAAATTCCTCTGGGCATTTATGGAGTCTCCAAGGGATGATTCAAGAATGTTCTAGAACAAATCTTCTCAGCCACTCCTTACATCTGCCATTTTCCCTTTACTTCTTGTCTCCTTCCCTCTTTTCCTGGGATATGCCTAGCAAAGTCATAAGAGTGTCTTGTCTGTGGCACAACTATCAATATGTCTGTACCACCTCCCATTACTGGAGGTGTTGTCTTTTGTAATGTGCCTTTGTGGTTCTGCGGCACCGGCCCGATGGGCTAGTGCTAAGGCTGCTTTTCTGAAGGGACAAATTCCTCCCACCTTAATACAACAATTAGTCAAATAAGCTCAAAGAAGTGCTGTTTCTGCTTCTTCATATCTCCCAGATCTTGCGAGAAAAAGCCACTGTTTCCATTTCCACTTTTGTGCCCTCTCTCCTTGGTCAGACCAATGTGTAGGGCTGTCCAGAGGCTAAATCTCCAAGACAACCTTAAGTTTCCCTTTCTTCTCAAATGTCCCTTTTGCTACCAGCCACCCCACCTCTCTAACCACATACCTTATTCAATCATTTGTGTTTCCCTTTGCTACACCCGTTTCATAATTTGTTTTTCATGAATTATAAACATAGCCATATTAATAGGTATATTGTGCCACCAAATAGTTATGCCCATTAATTAAGTGACTAAAACTGTAACCGACTTAGGTCATTTTCTCTGAGAGAGAGGTTTGAAAGCATGAAGTTTATTGGAGGATGTGTTCAGAACAGCCCCTGTGAGGGGGTAGGAAGCTGGCTGGCTGGAGAGAGAAGTCAAGCTTCACTGCACTGGTCATGGAAGGTTTAGACAGGCCCAGACACGCAGTGCAGCTGGGAAAGACCTTCAGAGTCAACCCAAACTGAGGCGAGGGGGCTGCATCTGGGATCCCATTAGATGACCTGACATTGCTTGCAGGCTCCAGGCTTGGGAAAGGGACCTACCCTAGGGAAAGGCATTTCCTTTAGAAAGGGCAATTCCCTTTCTAGGCCTACAGGGACACAGGTGTGGTATCAGGTCTTTGTCCTGAAGGGTTGGGAAGGGGAGATGGGCAGTGTACAGAAACAGAAAGAACTTTAGCTTTTAGATATGAAGGGAAAAATAATTGGTAAATATTTGTGATCATTCCCCTTTAATGCTTTTAATGAACTAAGAAGTGATGGAGGAAAGTAGACCCGGGGGAGCTGGGAGAAAGTCAAATGGCTTTACCTGGGAAAAGATAGTGTCCGGAATGGGGAAGGAGGAGGAGTCTGAAGAGGACCGAAGAAGGTGGGGTTGGAGGGATGTCAGTGAACCTCAGTTCTGAGAGGTGGCAACAAAGAAGGGGTGATGTTAGCAAGTTCTATTCGGAGTAGAATGTAGGAAATCCTGATAAAGATGATGTTTTAGGAAACCTTTCTCTGCAAAATAAAATACAATTTTCTTCCTCTTCTTGAGAAAACTCTAGCAAACAGTCTCAGTTCTTTTGAAATCATATTTGTGAGTGTTTTCTAGATTTCTGAAAAGCATGTTGGGATCAGGCATAAGATTCAAGAATGATGGGGCAACATAGCTCAGGTATATACATTAACCTAAGTCCAGCACCTACTGTTCTCTGTCTTTAAGATTTAAATAAAAGCTTAAAACTCATTGCATGAGTAATAGGGTGCCACTCTTCCTTCCGGGAGCTCTGGGCACTTGGTGGCAGGGCTGGGGTGGTTTATATTCTCTCTAAGCTCTCTGGCTCCATGGTCCTGCAGTGAGGAGATTGTCCTGGCCAAAGTTTCCTGTATATGCTCCATCCTGCCTTGATCCAGACATAGAACATGACTTTTGCTAAGAAAGCCATTTGTGTATGTGAAGTTTTGCATGAATCAGACTTCAAAAGTGTGGGGCGGTGCAGGGCTTCTACCTCATAGCAACATAAACAACTAGAAATGGAATGTAATTGATCTATGCCTGTTCTTAAAAATAATTCCCTTTGCCATTTCTACTGCTAAATGCTCCAGTCTGTTTCTTTCACACTATCCTCTATCTTCTTTCCCTCCTCTCTCAACTCTTGCTCCTTTCTTAGTAGGAAAAAAAAAAAAGTACTTCGGTTTTCTTATATAGAGACTCAGCCTTCTTCCTACCACCACCCCCATGCTTAGTTCTGACCTCTTTTTCTACATGCAAAGATTAATGTGTTCCTCTAAACAATGTGCTTCATATATGTTTTCTTTAAAAAGAGTGTTTTAAAAATATTTTTAGAAGTTATACATATAGATGGTTTTAAGGGTCCAATATTTTTATATGCTGGCTGGGAAATGCTGCCCCACCTCCCCAGAAGCATACTGTAGTAGTTTATACTTTGTAATGAATTTCCTCTCTGCATTTTCCTTTCATTTTATCTTGTGCTCCAGCAAAACAAAGGAGTAAAGTAAGAAAGTAGAAATCATGAATTTCAAGAAACAGAGGATCCTACATTAGAAAGCAGACAAGAGAAGCCCAAGATGAGAGCAAAGGGGGAGGGCAGGCTAAGATGTGTACGCCGGCCTCGGGAGTCAGCATACTAAATTGGGGTGGGTCAGAAGCACTGGGAGAGCTTCCTTTCCCCCACTTTCTCTGTTTTGATCTGATGATTCAGTTTTTTTTTAATGTGAAGCTCTTTGGAAACTCTGTGTATTAGGAAGAGGTTTTTGACTCTGGTCTTTATTATAGGGGGATTGAATGGAACCTTAAAGGAGTAATGAGTAATTGATGTGTCCACATTAACGGTGTATCTTAGAAGGGTACAGATGAAACTTACTAAATGTAGAATATAAATGTCTATACACAATAACTAAGAAAATACCATGAATGCTTGTCAAACAGTTTGATGAAAATATTTCCGATTTTATATAAAACCAACACATTGTTCCCCATGATTACATTTATGTATGCAACCATGATATAATAAAAAAAAAGGGAAAAAAAAGACTTCTTATAGCAATATCTTTAGATTTCTTTCTTTCACTGGTTGTAATCCCCAGAGAAGTTTCTTCTGATCCCCTGCCTGGCTGCCAGCCTGTGGAGCTAAGGTGTGGGGAAGGCTGAGATCTGAACAGTCGGTAGGTAAATGCTCTCTCATTCTGTTGTTTTCAGCATAGGACTCTGCTCTCAACTATTCAGACATTCTTTTCCTGAGAATAAAGTTCCAGGCTCTACCAAGATGGAAGGAGATGGGAAAAGACTTTGCAGAAATCACCTCCTTCCTAAATGTTCTAGCAACACTCCCTGTTTTTAGCCTCATCTTCCTTCTGTCTTTCACAGTGTCTGGTGCCATTGATTCTGGAGCCTCCTGGGAATTCTGCAGTGTGAAACAGATTGCTTCTTGCCTTCTCCCGCTGCTGATGTAAAATTCTGCTTTCTAGGGTCTACCAAGTCGGTTACCACCCATCCATCCACTTTCTAGCTCCCAGCATTTTAAATTATTGTCACCTCTCCCACTTTCCTTTATAAGTTTATGCATTTAAAAATACTTTACTTGAGATTTAATGGGGTTTGGGACGTAGCAGAACTAAATGCACATGTTTAATTCACTGTTATAAATCAGAAATGTCTTTGAACATATTTCCTCCCCTTTAGCCTCTGAATTGGGCTAGAAGAAGGGGAGAAGTTTATGAATGATGGCATCTCTATCCCCATCCTTCCCATTAGAAGTCAGAAATAGCTACAGTAAGTTTAGATTAAAAATTTTTTTCCCACTGTGTTACATATCTACATGGTCCAATTCTGTTTCTGCCTAACATAAGATGAGCAGGGATGTATTTAAATCTCAGAAAGAGGAATGGAGATGAGATAATAACAGAAATCTCCTGACTGTGTGGGGTGTTGGAATGTGCTATCAGGGGACTCTGTGGAAGCCTGTGCGTAGCTGAACTGACAGAGCTAGGAACAGAAGCGTGGATCTCAACTTGGCTGGCATTGCCTTTGTAAGGCACAGCAATTGGGGCAGGAATAAGCACACTCTTTTCTTTGCCTGGATTAAGAAGTATCTGCAATTTTAAGCAAATGCAGTGCTTTTATTATAAGCATTTGTTTGTTGCAGAATTGCCCCTGCCATCAAGTTGCTTATATCCATTTAATGCCTGGGCTTCATTTTTTCAGACTGGATGGCATGGCTGCTGCCAGGTGGGTAGTGACTTAGTCAGGGATGTGGAGGGGTCGGGGTGGGGGTCTTGCAGCCAGTATGAGAGAACACCACAGACAACCCACCCATTAATATTAGATCTTCCAACTTCTTGTCTGATGACCCCCTGCTTTTGCAGAGTCCCTGGGTTCACCTGTTCTGCCTCTGGTTTTTCTTCTCTGTTTTCCTTCATATTAGTTAGAAAAGCGGTTCTCAACCTGTGGGTCGTGCCCCCTTTGTAACAATGAAAACACATCACAGCATTAGGAAGGTGGAGAACCACTGAGTTAGAACATTAGCTTACTTGGATATTTGGGGGCAACTTTTTCCTTTTCTTGGTGAGAGTGGGAATGTTGAGGTGAGCAGAAAAACTAGTTTTTTCAACTAGGGAAAGTTACAATTTTGGGGGGCATGGTTTGCCCATGCAAAGTTCCCCTTGGGTATTGGGGTGTTACTGTGTATCATGAAGCCAGTGTTGCTGGGAGACAGCTATCCTTGCCATGCAAGAAATTGGCAAGGTTGAATTTGTGTTTAATTGCAAAATTGAACTTACAAAAATAAAGTCGTCATTTGTGATTTTGCATTGGAAGCTTGGCTGCTTCAAGCGCAGCTTGGGCAACATAGTGAGACCCTATCTCTACAAGAAAAAAAAGAAAGAAAAATTAGTTGGGCATGGTCGTGCGCAAATGTAGTCCCAGCTGTTCAGGAGGCCAAGCCAGGAGGATCACTGGAGAGCAGGCATTTCAGATTGCAGCGAGCTATAATAAGGCCACTGCATTCTACTCCAGGCAGGCAGCAGGGGGAGACCCTGTCTCAAAAAAAACACAAAAACAAAAAACCAAAAGTATGGGATTTAAAGTGAGACGAACTCGGGTCTAAATGTATGTGATTTTGATCAAGCTAGTTAATCTCTCTCAATCTCAGGCTCTTTATTTGTAAAATGGGGATGATGTTGGTATGAAGATTAATGAGCAAATTGGCAGGTAAACTGCCAAGCACTTGACAACCAGGGACCACAGCTGTCATCCCCATGATGATCATTGCTGTTATTACTGTTCACAGAAAGAGAACGCCAGAAGGGAGAAAGGGGGACAAACTGAATTTCAGAAGTAGCAAGGGGATGAGCAAAGATTAGGCTCAGCGTTCATTAGTATCCACACAGACTAGCAAATTAATCCTGCTTTATAGAAGACCCACCAATTCTCCCTAGAACTTATATTATTATACACCAGAAACCCTCGTTAGACCCCAGGAAAAAACTCAGTAAAGTATCAGTGACAATTTCAAAGTTCCATTCACATCATTTCCTTGCCTGGGTCCAGCCTAAATAGAAAATGAACATTGTTACCATTGAGAGAGTCCCAATGACAATAAAAGAGCCCTAAGTATATTATTTTTAACTAAATATTTTTGAAAGTCCAAATGAGTACTTGTAGTAATGCAGGGAGAAACACATAGAAAATTATCAAAATGTCCGAACTTTCTAGTTGATACATTTTCAGATCTGGAGAGAGTATTTTTTAAAAGTTGAGGTAGGAAAATAAACAGACTTGAAAAGCCCTGTGATTCAGAACGAGACTCCCAGCATTTGTTTAAAAAAATAGAAGAGTAATGCAAAATTTACTGAAAAAGAATAGTACTTAGTATATGAAGCCCTTTTTCTTTTTCCTGTGTATTAAATAAAATTCATTTCATAAAGGAGCAGGAACCTTTTAAATAAGTGCCAGGAAGCCTCCTGTAAGCATTTACTCCAGGGACTAACAAAAATCAATTGGCTACTCAAGGTAGATCTTTAACAAAAGATTGAATCAAAATGGTATTGAAATCTGCACCTTAAAGAAGAGGACTCTTCAGAGACATGATAGCTCACCAGGAGCATCCTCGGTATGGGCTCCTGCATCTATTTTAAGGGAGAAGGTTTAATTGAGCAATGGCATGTTGAATACAAAGTTCTATTTCATCCGTTTACTTATTAAGGATCAGCTTCTTTATCTTAAATAACTAAGAGAAGGAAAGAGTATTTCCAAGCCTTGTAATAACAAGAGCGAGTCTATTTATGTGTAATTCTCAAGAGAACTCCACTTGGCTGATACCACCTAATTAATCTTTACAGTTTGTCTGTAAGAAGGATGCCGTTTTCATGTGCCCCAATCTGTAGATCTAATGACTAAGGAACATAGAAGACAAATTGTGTTTTCCCTGAATAGCTGGTTTTAGAGGAGTTCTCTACAGTCACCATAATGAAGCCCATTCTAAGCTTTGTACACAAGGGGACTTTGACTCAGAGCTTTCTGTGTGGGATTCCTGGGAGGCTGGTTAAACAGGGAAAATCTGTTAGAAATGTTCAGGTGGTCCCAGATCTAAGTGGAGCAACACAGTTCTGTGTATGCCTTTGAGATTAGCAGCTAAGAGCCACTTTCTAAATTCTAGGGATGGATAGGCCGGAGACGCTGGGCCCAGCACATTACGTAGTGAAAATTCCTGTTGTTGGGGAGAGCAGAACTAACAACTTGTGCATCACTAGATACCAAAGGATGGGGTGCGCTCAGATTGAAAACAGTGAGGGTGGCGATGTTCATAATGGTGACGATGATTTGCTTTTGCTTTCATTGACTGCTGCTGCTGGGAGATCCAGAGCCAAATGCTCCGTTTTCTTTACCTTCTTTCATCAGCGCAATATGCTGTAAGGATGCCATCATTATGATACACAGTTTGCAGGAGACAATTAAAGTCCCTGGCTTTTGTTAGGAAAAACAAAAACTAAAAAATCAGAGCTTTGTAGAAGGAGTCATGAATATGACAATTCATTTTGCAATGCTTCTTTGATCTTTTTATAATTCAATTCAATTTCTAAAAATGCCAATAGATTTAAGGGGTACAGATATTTTTTATTACAGGGATATTATATGTATGATGCTGAGCTCAGGGCTTTTTTTGTTTGTTTGTTTGGTTTTTTTGCAATTTTTGGCCGGGGCTGGGTTTGAACCCTCCACCTCCAGTATATGGGGCCAGCGCCCTACTCCTTTGAGCCACAGGCACCACCCTGAAGTCAGGGCTTTTAGTGTACCCATCATTAGAATAGTGTACCTTGTACCTGAAAGGTAATTTTTCAGTACTCACTCCCGTACACCCTCCCTTCTTCTTATTTTCTGGTGTCCATTGTGCCACTTTATGATCATATATACACATTGTTTAGTTCCCAGCTATAAATGAGGACATGTGGTATTTTTTTTTCCATTCCTGAGATACTTTGCTTAGGATAATGATATCCAGTTCTTTCTAAGTTGTTGCAAAAAGCATTATTCCTTATGGCTCAGTAGTACTCCACTGTATGTATATATCATATTTTCTTTATCCATTCATCAGTTCATGGGTACTTAGGTTGATTCCACATCTTCAAGATGGTGACTTGTTCTGTGATGAACATTCAAGGGCAGGTGCCCTTTAGTATAATGACTTTGGGCAAATGCCCCATAATGGTATTGCTGGATCAAAGGGTAGGTCTACTTTTAGTTTTTGGAGAAATTTCCTTATTGTTTTCAATAGAGGTTATGCTAATGTACAATCCTATCAACAGCGTATAAGCACTCTCTTCTCCCTGCATCTGTGCCAGTGTCTATTAGTTGACATATTAATAATGGCCATTCTGACAGAGGTAAGGTGGTTTCTTCTTGTGGTTTTCATATGCCCCAATCTGTAGATCTAATGACTAAGGAACATAGAAGACAAATTCAAATCTTTGAATTTGCGTTTCTTGCTAATTTGTTTGAGTTCTTTGTAGATTCTAGATATTAGTTCTCTGTTGAATGTATACTTTGTGAATGTTTTCTCCCATTCTGTACATTGTCTATTTATTCTGTTGATTCTTTTCCTTTGCTGTGCAGAAAGTTTTCAGTTTAATTACATCCCATTCATAATTATTTTTGTGGTTGCTGTATTTGCTTTTGAAGTCTTAGTTATAAATTCTTTGTTTAGGCCAATGTCCAGCTGAGTTTTATGTACATTTTCTTCTAGAATTTTTATGATTTCAGGGTTACATTTAAGTCTTTAATCCATCTGGAGTTAATTTTTGGATATGGCAAGAGAGAGAGTGATCCAGTTTCATTCTTCTGCGTGTGACTGATATTTCCAACACCATTTATTGAATAGGGTGCGCTTTCCCTAGTGTATGTTTTTGTCTGCTGTGTCAAAAACCAGCATATATAGGCATATGGTTTTACGTCTGGCTTCTTTCTGTATTCTGCGCCATTGAAATCTAAGTGTCCACATTTATACCGGTACCATGCTATTTTGGTGATTTTAGCCTTATAGTATTGAGCTCAGGTAATATGTTGCCTCCAGATTTATTCTTTTCACTTAGGATTGCTTTGACTATTTGTGCTCTTTTTCAATTCCATTTGAAATTTAAGAATGTTTTTTTCTAATTCTGCAAAAAATTACATTGGTATTTTGATGGGAATTTGCATTAAATCTGTAAATCACTTTGGTCAGTGTGGACATTTTAAGCATAGTGAGCCTTTCAGTCCATGAGCATGGGCAGTTTAAGTCTTTGTATATAGTTAATCGTATTTATTGATTTGTGTATATTGAACTATTTTTGTATCCCTGAGATAAAATCCACTTGATCGTGGTAAATTATCTTTAAAAATATGATGTTGAATTTGGTTTGGTGTATTTTATTGAGGATTTTTGCGTTTATGCTCATAAGGGATATTGGTCTGCAGTTTTCTTTTTTTGTTGTTTCTTTCCTGGCTTGGGTATCGGGAGGATACTGGTTTTGTAGAATGAGTTAGGGAGGGTTCCCTCCTTCTCATGTTATGGAGCAGTTTCAGTAGGAAAGGTGCCAATTCTTTGTAGATCTGGTAGAATTTGGCTGTGAATCCATCTGGTCTGGGTATTTTTTTTTTATGGGAGATATTTTTATTACTCTTTCACACTACTCATTATTGGCCTATTCAGGATTTCTATTTCTTCCTGATTCAAATTTGGCAGGTTGAGTGTTTCTAAAAATGTGTCCATTTCCTCCAGATTCTCTAGTTTCTCTGCAGAGAGGTTTTCGTTTTCATAGTATTTGGTATTTTAATTCATTATATTTTGTATTCCTGTGGTATTAGTCACAATGTCTCATTTTTCATTTCTGATTGAGCTTATTTGAATCCTGTATCTTCTATTTCTGGTTAATCTAGCTAGTGGTGTTTTGACTTTATTTATGTTTTCAAAGAATCAGATTTTCGTTTCATTAATATTTTGTATGGATTTCCTTTTTTGTTTTCATTTTTATTTAGTTCTGCTCTGATCATTGTCATTTCTTTTCTTCTGCTGGGTTTGGGTTTGTTTTTTAATTCTTTTTCTTGTTCCTTGGTTAGTGGCTAGGTTGTTAATTTGTTCTTTCTGTCTCCAAAGTACTTAGTGCAATGGATTTCCCTCTTAGCAAACTTTTACTGAATCCCTGACATTTTGACAGCAGGTATCATTTTTGTTATTCAGTTCAAAATTATTTTTGATTTTCTTCTTGACTTCATCATTGATCCAAGGATCATTCAGCAGCAGGTTGTTTACTTTCCATGTGTTTTTGTAGTTTTGAGGGTTCCTCTGAATTGATGTCTCGTTTATTCCACTGTGGTCTGATAATGTCCATGATATGGCTTCCATTTTTAAAAACTTGCTGAGACTTGTTTTTCTGGCTGAGCATATGATCTATCTTGGAAAATGTTCCATGTGCTAATGAGAAGAATGTATATTCTGTATTTTCTGGGTATAATGTTCTACAAATATCTTTTAGGTCTAGGAGGACTAGAGTTCCTTCTAAGTCCAGGTTTTCCTTGTGATTTTCTGCTTTGATAATCTGTCTAGTTCTATCAGTAAAGTGCTGAACCCCTTGCCCATTATCATTTTGCAGTTTCTTTTTTTCCTGAAGTCTAGTAGTATATGTGAATCTGGGAGTTTCTGTGTTAGATGCATATATGTTTTGGATTATTATATCTTTTCGTGGAATTGATCCCTTTCTCATTAGATAATGGCCATTTTGGTCTTTTTTGTGGTTGTTAGTCTAAAATTTATTTTATCTAGTATAAGAATAGGTACTTATGCTCACTTTTGGTTTCCTTTCATTTGCATAGAAAATTTTTTCCACCCCTTTACCTAGAGTCTATAAGAATCTTTGTGTTTCTTATAAGAAATGGGTTTCTTAGAGACAGCATATATTTGACTTATTTTATTTTAAATAAATTCCCTCACTCTGTATCTTTTATATGGGTCATTTGGGCCATTTATATTTAATGTTAATACTGATATGTCAGATACCATTCCAGTCATCATGTTAATTGCTACCTAGTTGCTTTCTTTTATTTCTTGTGTTACTGTTTTGTAAGAACTATGACTTTTTACTTTCCGTTATTGTTACAATGGTTGGTATCAATTGTTCTGTTTGAGGTATAGAGCACTTTTAAGGATTTCTTATAGGGCAGGTCTAGTGGTGACAAGTGTTTGCTTGTTTGGGACTTTATTTCTCCTTTATTTATGAAGCTTAATCTGTCGGGATACAAAATTACTGGCTAACAGTTATTCTGTTTAAGAAAACTAAAGTTAGGACCCAATTCCCTTTTGGCTTTTTCCTCTTAGAAATCTAATGTTAGTTTGATAGATTTTCTTTTATAAGCTATTTGATGCTTTCATCATATAGCATGTAGGATTTTCTCCTTGGAGATGTTCTCTTTACATTGAATCTCCTTGTTCCTTGTGCTTCTTGTATCTGTTTGTCTAAATCTCTTGCAAGACGAGGGAAGTTTTCCTCTATTATTCTTCCAAGAAGGTTTTCCACGTTTTTCGCTTTTTCTCCTCCAGGGATACCTATAATTCTTATGTTTATTTTACATAGTCCCATAATTCTCGAAGATTTGTTTATTCTTCTTGATTTTTTTCTTCATTTTTGACTGACTGTGCTAATTCAAAAGCGATGTCTTTAAGCTCTGAAATTCTTTCTTGCACTTGGTTTAGGCTTGTTAAAAGGCTTTGTTAAAATATCCCACTATATTTTGTAATTCCCTAAATGATTCTTTCATTTCCAGATGTTCTATTATTTTTTAACTGTATCGTCAGTGAATTTTTCATTCATGTCCTAAATTGCAGTTCTGTTGGTTTCTTAGTGTTGGTTTTCAACTTTCTCATCAATCCCTTTGAGCTTACTTGTGATCCATATTTTTAATTCCACGTCTGACTTTTTCATTTGAAGTCCCTTGCTAGAGAGCTAATTTGACTTTTGGAGGTTGTTACCTCCAGTGTTTTTGTCCCACCAAAATTCTTTCATTAATTCTTTCTCATCTGGAGAAGTTGTCACTTCTTATTTTTCACTTTACTTTTGTTTAGATGGGACTCTGCTCCCCCAAGGGTTTGACTACAGTGTATATTAGGTAAGGATCCTTTGCTTTGCTTGTGAGTACTTTGAAATGACTGAAGCTCTTGGTAATAGATAGCTTCATGCCATGGTTGTCTTGAATGCTGATTATTTATAAGCAGTAGTGGTGATGTACTATACAACTGGGCAGATTCCGTGTTTCCTGCTGACAAGTAAAGATGGGAATCTCTAGAATCTTGCTTCTTTTCCCAGCACTGTGCACTTTTAACAGCAAGAATTATTTTGGGATTTCCAGTGTTGTTTTCAGAGCAATAGATGGTACTAGAAATTCAGAGTAGGCTGAGCCCTGTATAGTTGAGTCAGCAAATGAAACAATGGGGTATACAGAATGATCTACCTGCCACTATGCTGTGCCAGCAGGAGAGAGTTAGATGTTCTGTGGTTTGTGGGAACTAAGCCCAGCCATAGTCTATCAGAAGAAACACCCGTATGTCCCAGGGTTGGGGTGGGTCTTGGAACTCTCAGGATGTCTCTTTTTATGGTCTTCCACTACCAAGGCTGATGCAGCGGCTAGGGGACCAGGTGGGGCTATATCAAGTAAGTTTGCATTCAGGCTCCACTGAGGCCTGTGAAAATACCATCCCGGTTGGGGCCAGAGCTGGTTCCTAGGCATGTGGGGAATTCTAGAGGTGTGGAGATGTCCCCACCACCCCAAGGAATCTGCTCATAGGACCAGGGCAGTTCATAATCCACAGCCTGGCATAGTGTCTTTCAACCTTTTTTATCTCACGGTAGACTCAAACCTATAGTTAACTCAAACCTATAGTTAAACTTCTGTGTCACCCTTAAATTATGTTGATCAAAAAATAAGAGTTAAAAAAAGTTTAAAAAAGAGTTAAAAAAATATACTTGCTGTGCTATGAACTTTGTTTGAAGATAATCTATCTAATAATCTTTACAAATTTTCATGGCACACCTGAGATCCCCTCATGACACACGAGTGTGCTGTAGCACACTGGTTGAAAATCACTGGCCTGGTAGATGGAAATGGGGTTCAGGTCACACCCTCTCCCTGGCCACTCACTGGGCAACTTCTCAGGCAGGACAGAGGGACCAGAGCCCAAGCCTCCACGGCTGGGACACAGAGCTCAGCTGCCCTTTCTGGGGGTGGTGGGGAATGTCCTAAGCCTGCGCTGTAGCACAGATGCACACCACACTCTTTTCTCAATTTTATCCACACGGGCTCCTCCCCAGTGGACATCAGCTCACACATCTGTCCTCTACATCCATGAATAATTCATTTGAGTCCCAGAAATATGGAAAGAGACCCACAGACCTGTTCCTAGGCCCAACCTTCCATGCAGTCTGACTCGGAAATCAAGGCAGCTCCAAACCAGCTGCTTGGAGTGTCCCTGCAGTTCAGTGAGGGGGAAAGGGAGCAAAAGGGAACCATTCTCTGTGGGAGAAGTCAGTTGGATGCTCTGCTAAAAGGCTGACAGGTATGGAGTTTATGGTTCAAACCCCCCTCAGTTCCACAGCAGTCCATGGGAGAAATTTGCCCTGCTGATGTAGATCACCTGGGTTCCTGCCTACCTCCCTGACCAGCGGGCAGTAACAGCTTCAGGGAGGGACTTCAGGACTTCAAAGTCTCAGAGGATTGGGGCAAGGGCTCCCAATTAGATCTGGGCACCAATTTCTGGGATTTGGAAGCCTGTAAAAGTTCTACACAAACTCCCCATTGCACACGAAGACCTGTGCATATCAAAGAGCTCCTTTTTGGTCAAAACTGGAAAGGTTCTAGGTAGGAGCCTTGAGTCCCTGGAAAGGTTCTAGGTAGGAGCCTTGACGGTCTCCTGCTTTTCACTGCCCCGGGTCCTGCTTAGGAGCTGCTCAAGGCACTCGAGGAAACTTGCATGGACAGTCTGTCTTCTAGCACACCCTCAATCTCTCTGTCACCTCTCTGTTATCTTCACACTTTGTCTCATGATCTATTCAAAATATGGATTTTTCATAGATATGGATATTCAAGTTGTCCTTTGGAAAAGAGACCATGGTCCCTTCCCCTCAGTTCAGTTTTTGATTCAAGGATTTCTTTGGGATAGGAGGTGCCGGTGTTGTGCTGGGTACTGAGCACAGAGAAAGAAAGATGGTCTGGTGCATGTCATTAAGAAATTCAGTCCAGGTAGGGCTACAAACTCAGATTCTTTCAGGGAAAACCATGAAGCATGACCTTGATGAGCCTGACAGTATGACAGGGCCTGAGGCAGGCTAGAGGGTACATGTCCTTTCTAAAGGTGTTATAATCATAATAAACAGTAGTGACAGCAAAAATTCCTGCCACAAAAGCAAAATTCCTCTCTGGGCTAGAGTAGGCCTGGCTGTTAGTTTAGTGGCTATTTCCTAAATCATTGGTCAGTAAGATGTTTCTCTGTTATTTTTCATATTCAAATTATGGCCTGGGTGCCTGTTGCTCAGCGGCTAGGGCATCAGCCACATACACCAGAGCTGGCGGGTTTGAACCCAGCCTGGGTCTGCCAAACAACAATGACAACTACAACCAAAACACAGGATCGCTTACCGCACTTACACCTTAAAGCCCTTCCAATTGTGAACATTTAAAACTCATAGTAGTTCCAGTAACTTGGGAGGCTGAGTGAGGCAAGAGAATCGCTTAAGCCTAAGAGTTTGATGTTGCTGTGAGCTGTGATGCCACAACACTCTACCAATGGTGACATAGTGAAACTCTGTCTCAAAAAAGAAATCTGATCTTTTAGCAAATTTCCGACTATGTGAGATGATGGATCTATTAATTTACTTGACTGTGGGAAACACTTCACTGTTGATAGACATATATGTCAAAATGCCATGTTGTACACTTTAAATATGCAAGATAGAATATAGCAAAATAAGTAAGAACTAACTTTAAAAAAAATATATATGACTAAGAAATATTTATGTGCTTGTGAGATTACTATCTGCTCTCCACTTGTGGGAGAGCCATATGGCAGGCAAATGAAATGATTAGACAGATAGTAGGAAAGTTGAAAATAACTGCAATAATCTCACTTTGTGTTTGTTTCCATTTATATTTTAGAAATCACAGCATTTGGTTCTATAGCACTGGGTAACCACTGATTTTCAGGATGACTATATCAGACCATCTTAAGTAACCAGCAATAAAATTTCCTATTGTTGAGCCGTGAATGAGCAGAAAGGCGTTTTTCATTACTCTTTCCCTGTAAAGCACTTGGAGGAAATTACAGCAAGAATTACAATGGGACACTGTTGACTATGATATTTCAGCTGTCATTTATCCTGTAGTAATCAAACATTTTTAACCTGGATAGTCTTTTATTATTCCATTTCTAGAAAAATTTTAGACTGACATAATAACTTTTAAAGGAAAGTAACAATGTGAACACGAAAGAGCTGCTCAGATCTGCCGTGCCGCATTCCTGGTCCCTAAGTGTTAGGACTCAGCTAATGAAACAAATATTTTGACACCTTACAGCACTTCCACATTGTGAACATTTAAAACTCACAGGGACTGCCTTTTCTAGCAAGTTGGCGTGGATCTCTGATTCCTAATAAACCAATTCAAGGAGGAGGCATATAATAATGGGTAACATGTACCGACTACTTAGTATTCGGCAGGCATCGTGCTAATACGGGTACATTTTTTTCTCATTCAATTCTCACAACAACCAAATTGGAAAGTTCTTATTCTCATTTTACAGATGATTAACCTGATGCTCAAAAAGTAAAGGGACTTGCCCAAGAACATACAGTAAGTAAGGAAGCTAGAATATAGATAGAGAGATAAAGAGATGGATAAGATAGGTAGGAGATAACTAGAGTCGTTATCGTCAACCAAATTGTTGTTAACTCACTTAGTTTAAATAAATACGTTTTGAAAAAGTCTGGCTAGCATTTTCATGATTATATTCCCTGTGGAATGAACAGCATGAAAATGAAAATAAATACCATCTATGCTTTTCTCTAATGTTTACCATTATTCTTCAGAGAAACACATAAAGTACAAAGTCGGAATAATATTGCACTGAATGTAACCTGCTTTTCCACATAGACATGTAGTATGAACATTTTCCCGTCTCATTCGTTTCCTTCTAAAATGGCATTTTAATTGTGTTAAACACATGTCATCATCTTCTAGATTATGACTATGTGGTTTAGTCAGTGCATTTCTTATTTTGATTGGTTTTCCTAATTTCCCATTATTATGGGTCTATTACAATGAACCTTGGTGTTAAACAGTCATCTTGGTTTTTTTGCAGTTTTTGGCCAGGGCTGGGTTTGAACCCGCCATCTCTGGCATATGGGGCCGGCGCACTACTCCTTTGAGCCACAGGCGCCGCCCCAGTCTTCTTGTTTTATTAGAGTAAATTAATAGAATTTGAGTCTAAATTAACAGTTTAAAAGTGTTTGATACATATTTCCATACTCCTGAAGAAGGATTTTGCAAAATGTATTAGTTTTCGAGGGCTACGGTAAGTACTACAAATGGCTGGCTTAGAGCAACAGAAGTTTCTCTTGCAGTCTGGAGGCCAGAAGTCTGAAGACCCGGAATTGGCAGGTCCACGCTTCCTTGCAAACCTGGAGGGCAAGGGTCCTTCCTTGCTTCTTGCAGTTTCTGGCCGTTCTAGCCACTGCTTGGCCTGTGGCAGCGTAACTCCAGTCTTCACATGGCATCCTCCCTGCGTTTCTTCACGTCATCTTCCCTCTGTATCTGTGTACGAATTCCCTCTTTTTATAACGACTCAGGCCTATTAGATTAGGGCACATCCTCATAGCCTCAACTTGAACAATAAATCTGCCAAGACACCGTTTCCAAACAAGGTTCCATTCTGAAGTACTGGGGACACGGACTTCAGTACGTAACCCAAGGTGTACAATCAACATATAAGAGTCCTTTGCTCCCCGAACCTTCACCAGGACTGGGTAAAATTTAATAAATAAACAAATTTGTGGGGTCCGTGCCCGTAGCTCAGTGTGTAGGGTGCCAGCCACATACACCAAACCTGGCGGTTTCCAACCCGGCCCAGGCCAGCTAAAATCAACAATGACGACTGCAACAAAAAATAATAGCTGGGTGTCATGGTGGGCACCTGTAATCCCAGCACTTGGGAGGCTGAGGCAAGAGAATAACTTAAGCCCAAGAGTTTCAGGTTGCTGTGAGCTGTAGTGCCATGGAACTCTACCAAGGGTGACATAGTGAGAATTCTGTCTCAAAACAACAACAACAACAACAAAAAATGTGTTTGCTAATTTAAGAAATGAACACTTGGCTCGGCCCCCCATAGCACAGTGGTTATGGCGCCAGCCACATACATCGAGGCTGGTGGGTTTGAACCCAGCCTGAGCCAGCTAAAACAACAATGATAACTGCAACAAAAAAAATAGCCGGGCATTGTGGCAGGGGCCTGTAGTCCATGCTGCTTGGGAGGCTGAGGCAAGAGAATCGCTTAAGCGCAAGAGTTTGAGGTTGCTGTAAGCTGTGATGCCACAGCACTCTACCCAGGGTGACATAGTGAGACTCTGTCTCAAAAAAAAAAGAACACTTGTGTGGTGCACACATGTGTGTGTTGTTTGCTGTCTACTGAGAATGTGCGTTTTCTTATGGGTTATTCCACTATTCCTCATCCCACCCACAACGCACCCCAATCCAGCTCCCATGCCCACCACCCCTCTGCACCTGCTCTTTCCAGAGTGCCAGTGGCCTCCTTCCCACTGAGTTTAGTGTTCGTGTCTCAGTTTTTAGCCACCTCAACCCTTTCGATAGTAATGTGTACTTAGGACCCCACTTTCTGAAAAATGTTCTAAATTTGCCTCGCATAGCCACACCTTTCAGGTTTTCTTCCCAACTTGTCCGCTGCTTTTTTTTTCCTTCAGCTTTTCTTGCTTTTCTTTCCCATTTCCTAATTTCAGGTTCTCTTCATGGTTGTGTGCTAGATCCTTTCCTTCTCTCCTTCCCTTTCTCTCTCTTTTTTTTCTCTCCTCCCCTTTCTTCCTTCCTTTTTTTCCTTCTTCATTTTACTCTCTCCCTATGGATGAATCACGTCTACTTGGTCACCCAAATTATTAACTATGTTAATGATTCTCCAAGTTACATCTCTAATACAGAGCTACAATTATCAGGGATCAGAATCACAGAATCCCAAATCAGTGTGTTCAGAAGTGAACCAATATCTGTCTCCTCCACCTGCTTCTCCTCTCCCTGTTTCCTATCGCACCATTGTGTATAGTTGCCCAGGACCCAACCTGGACATCAGCCTTAATCTCTCCTCTCTCTGTGTGAGTTTCGTATTGCTGTTGTAACTAATTGCCACATATTTGTTCTGGAGGTCAGAAGTCTAAACTGAGTGTCCCTGGGCTGAAATCAAGATGCTGCTAGAGCTCCTTGTCTTCTGGAGAATCTAGTGGAGAATCTACTTTCTTATTTTTTCCAGCTGTTAGAGGGTTCCACAGTGCCTTGGCTCATGGGCCATCATTCTCCATCTGTAAATCCAGACAAGGTCAGGCGAAGTCGTTTTCATACTGCCTTTCCTCTGGGTCTCTCCATTCTCCCTTCTTCTCTTCTTCTGCTACTTTTAAGGGTCCTTGTGGTTATATCAGGCCCTGTAGGTGTTCTAGGATGATCTTTCTCTTTCTGATTGGCAACCTGCTTCCATCTGCAACCTTAATTCTCTTTGCTATATAGCCTAGTACATTCATAGGTTGCAGGGGTTAGGCCATGGACATCTTTGGGTGGCTATTATTCTACCTAACATACTTTTCTTAGCTAATTAGTTACCTGGTCTAAAGGCTTTTTCCTCCTAAATATGTCTCAGCCCATGCAATTCCATTTTCCTCTCTTATCCAGAATATAATTCAGATCTCATCGACTTTCACCTGAATGGTGCTCACAGTGTCCTGACTGGGCTCCCAGCTCTTGGCTTTCTCCTTGTGGAGGAATTTGCAAAGTCTCCCTTCTGTCAGGAGGCAGTCTGGCCTGCTTGCCACGAAGTATGGGTCCCTTCGTCGTGTAGCTGTCACTCACATCTTCAGTTTCTTCTCTTGACACTGATTTTGTACTTTTTATTTCAGCTATTTCTGAACTTTATCTGCCTCCCTCACCTCTGGGCCTGCACACCTGTTCCTCAAACTAGAATACATTTTATTTCTACCTTTCCCTTGCTAAAGTCTACATCTCTTTCCAGTCTCAGTTTAAATGTCACTTTGTTTAGGAAGCCTCCACTCATGCCTGTCCTCCAGAATGTGTTAGCTGTTTCTACTTCCCTATTTCAGCACTTGCTATGTTTGCATTATTGTTATTTTTTAATGTGTAACTATCTGCCTGTTCTTCTTGATTCTAAGTTTCATGAAGACCAGGAAGGAGTCTAATCTTACTATGCCTGGTGTATTTTTAATGCCTAACAGGTACCTGACATAGGAAATTCTCAGTATAAATTGGTTGCACAAGGAAAAAAAAGGATGATTGTGGTTTGAATCTTATTACATAAAATGACCCTGCTCATTACTGCAGGGATGATGCAGCCCTGTTCATCTCTTGAGCCTCATCCGACCCGTCTGTGTCCCATGCACACTGGCATTTCTGTATTGCCAAGGGCCCTTGATCCCTCATGCTACAAGAACATGGCCCATCTGCATCCTCTTTCTGAAATCCTACTGATCTCAGGTCAGGGCCTGCATCTTCGGGGAAATCTTTCCTGATTCCTAACCTGTTAGGCACTCAATGTTTGTATCACCCCAAGTCTATATGTTGAAGCTCAAACTCTCAATTGATGGAGTTAGGAGATAGGGCCTTTGAAAGGTATCTAGGGTTAGATGAGGTCATGAAAATGGGGTCCCCACAAAGGGATTGTTGTTCTTACAAGGAGACAAGAAGATGAGAGTTCCCTCTGTTGTGCGAAGGTGACATCTGAAAACCGGGAAGAGGGCCCTCATCAGACACCTAATCTGCTGGCAACTTGATCTTGGACTTCCCCATCTTCCAGAGAAATTAATGCCCATCATTTAAGCCATCCAGTGTATGGTCTTTTGTTGTAGCAGCCAGAGCCAAGGCACATCCTCATCTACTCTCCCAATTAAGTTCTCTTGTTAGATATTCTGCAAAAACACTTTTATTACAGCTGTTATCTCAGTTAGTGTTTATACATTCATTAGATGGAATATTTAATGTTTGTTTCACTATTAGACTGTATGTAATATAAAAACAGGAAGACTCTATTTTAACTCATCATTGTATCCCCATTCAGCCACAGTAAACATTTAGATTTTAAAAAAATGAATTCTTCTCCTTTTGTCCTCTGAGTCTCTTCCTTTCCCTTTCTTTTCCTCTGAATTTCCTCTTCACTGAATTTTTAGTCACTGTGTCATCTAGAGCACCTCATCGTAAATACATGAGCGCACCAAGTATTTTTCTGCCTACATTAGAATAGCTGTGGTCATCATCTAGGCCAGGGAGAGGTTCATTCACCAATCTTGAGGCTTGGGTAGGTAATAGTTTATAAAACTTGGTCAACACTGGTAGCTCAAGACATTTCATTACATTTTTCAATAGCTCTGATTGTTTGAAGACTATCAAACAGTTGTCTTCTTAGATTCTGTCCATTTATCCCATCTCAGGCCTCTGTAGAAGGACAGGACAAAGTTACTGTCTCTTCCTTATTATTCCTTCCAATGTGACAGGAACACCCTGTCTAGGGGTCCTCTCCCTTGCCCAGGACCCTTATCAAGGTTCCCTTCTCAGCAATCACCAGCCCGTTTGTGTTTTGAGGGTCTTCTCTTACTTATTTCTCATCTCCTGGTTTTCTTTCCCCTTCTTCCTTTTTTCCTTCCTTCCATCCTCCCACTTTTCTTTTCTCACTGCCTTCTTTCCTCCCTCCTTTTTCCCCTTGTTTACAACATTGGTTTTTTCCTTCCTTTCTCTCACTTCCCCTCTTCCTTTTCTTTCCCTCTGCTTTTTCCTTCCCTCCTCCTCATGCCATCTACCCTTTCTCTGTTTTGTTCCTGTAAGTCCATAAAACAGCTATAGAATCTCTAGTTCTCATTTTCCTGTTAAAGATCAGACCTGCCCTCTTGGTCACAGAGGACAGGGAGGGAAGGAGAGAGAGAAAAATTACCACTTTGAGTCATTTTCAAATTTGGCAGGAATGAGAATTGCACTTTGATCAAATTATAGGCAAAACAGTTGCATAGGATTAAGCTAAGTACAGAAGGCTGGGAATGCTCCTGCAACCTCCCTTCAAGTTAAGAGTAATCCATTAATCAACACTCTCAGTTATTAATATGCTGCCACCAAGCCCATGCAGAAAATAGGAACTATAATGCAATCACTGGGGAATCTTGAAAGCTTGATTTCATATCGCAGAGAAATTCATTCATTCATTTACTCACTCAATTGAGTTCCCACTGAATATGTAGCCCTGACATTTTTAACTGAATATTTTGGTCACAGCAGCTATAACAGAGCTTTGGAATTTCAGAATGTCAGCCTTCTGCCCAATCTGAAGTCAGGTAATTAGTTCCTTGTCTGTTTTGATGCATCCAGAAAGCGTGCCCTAGCGACTGACCAAGTTTGCATTTAACCCCACAGGTCCTTCTGCTTTAACTTTAAAATTTCCATCCAGCCACTCAAGTGGCATGTAAGTGCATTGCCACGGCAGCTGCTCCCACCTTCCATGCTTAAATGAAATGGAGTTCTGACTATCTCTTCCCCTTAGATCAGCTGTGCTATTTTATCATCCTGGAAGTAGCTGAGGCCCCAGAGGGGGTGCTTGCCCAGGAATCTGTGAATCATCGCCAGCATTCCTGGTTCCTCCCCCAAGGGAGTAGATCATTGTTTCCAGCCCCACTACAATATTTGCATTTTTCTTCTTTTTCTTTTATTTTCTTTCTTTTTTTCCTTTTTTTTTGAGACAGCATTTTACTTTGTCGCCCTCGGTAGAGTGCCGTGGCTTCATAGCTCACAGCAACCTCAAACTCTTTGGCTTAGGCGATTCTCTGGCCTCAGCCTCCCAAGCAGCTGGGACTACAGGTGCCCACTACAATGCCTGGCTATTTTAGGGACGAGGTCTGGCTCTGGCTCAGGCTGGTCTCAAACCCGTGGTCTCAGGCAATTCACCCACCTCGGCCTCCCAGGTGCCGGGATTACAGGCATGAGCCACTGCACCAAGAATTTGCGGGGGTTTTTTCCCCCCTGTGTGATAGGACACACTTTTCTCTCTCCCAGCCCCTTGCTCATGTGATCACCAAATCCTGGCATTTCTCCCTCTGGTCTCTCTTCTGCTCCTTCTTTATCGAGGTTGTCATCATCTTCTATCTGAATTACTGCTAGAATGTCCTCTCAGGTCCCCTTCTTCCTGCCTTGCTTCCTTCTGCCATGTTCACCTTGTAGCCAGAGTGATGTGGCTGTGATGGTGATAGGAACTTGGAGACTTTGTTCTGACCTTGTCCCCAGCCTGCCCTTTTCCTGTTCTCTGCACAGTAAATACCATTGGCTCCCTCCGTGTTTCTGACTGCATTACCCTGCTGCGCCTTCGTGCTTTCTGGTGTTCTCTTCACATCTGCTTTCTCCTTCCTCTTATTGAATACTTAAGAATTTGTTCGAAACACACCAGAGAACCTCTCTAGGGCACACCCATCTCACCAAACCCAGGGAGATTTGGCCATTCTTTCCCTTATATTTTTATGTTTTTTGAAAAATGAGATTAGGTTAATAGATTATTGTGGCCATGTTTTACTTTTTTATGTCTCAAATAACTAAAACCCAATAGGTACACATTATATAGTTACTGAACTAATTCATAAACACTGTCTTATTAATAATCCTTACATATGGTTCAGAGGCTCTGTTAGGCATAGTTCTACCCACTGCACACACGCAGCTTCATTTATAGAGTGAATGCATACAGCAAGGTGACCCTTTTGGTCAAGGCACTGGATTGTGCCATAAATGTCACAGAAACATGAAAACCATTCTAACGGCCACTCTGTCAGCAAGCTACAACCCCATCCCCTTGCTTCTACCTTTTGGAATTCACTGATGAACTCCAGTCTAGCTCAATTCTAAACAAAATTTGATATTAAGGTGGGAATTTCAAGAAGCCTTCCTCTTTCCCCTGAGCGAGTAGTAGCATCAAGCTCAGGTGCTGACCACAAGCTCTACAGAAGCTGTATTTCCAGTGGTCCTGCAGCTAATCTGACCCAGAATGAGGTGTCTGAATGGTGACACTACAGTTGGTGTCTTAGGTCTCTATCCCTTCCTCAGACCTTGAAATTGTCCATCCTGGAGGTATCCATTGCCCAGGACCTTCCCTTCTTCTGTCCTATGTGCCTCAATCAGTAGGATGGGACTTTGGACTTAGTCCCTATTCTAAGTCTGTACTGCAGCAACCTCTGAGATAATTGAGACTTCTGTGTACTCCCTGGGATCCCTATGCTCCTGCTGGGGAATTTTCTAAACCCTACAAGTAGAATCATAGTACCTGATCACTTGATTGACTGTTGGACTTTTGAGCATCGTCCCAACATCTAATCCATAATTTGAATCTTTCCTGAGACTGTGATAGATTTGCCTTTCTAAGTTTTGCTTGCCTCTCATTCCCAGCCTTACTTGCATGGACCGTATAGTTTCAATGTGGAAAAGCTTAATTCTTGCCTTTATTTGACCTATCACACAATCCTTTTTAAAAGCTGACTTTTCTCCATGATATGCTATATGCCAGACATAAAATCTTTGCATAAATGCTACAGAGTAAATATCATTTTCCCCCTTATACGGATGAAGACACTATGTTTCTGAAATATTAAATATTTTTTCTCAAGGTCACATGGTCAAAGTGGTGGAGCCAAGGTTCAAATTAGTATCAATCTGATTGCAAACATCAAGCTCTTTCTCTGTAAATTGGAGGAGGAAACACTTGGGACAAGTAGAGAACTGTTTCTGGGCCACTGAAGGAGGTTGAATTCTTAATAAGTGCTCAATCAATATTCTCTGCTTAAATGTTGACCCCGTATTTCTGCCCAAGCCTTTCTTATTGATTGTGGTCAAAGCAATTGTAAAATTATGAAGTAGAACCAATGCAAAGCTTCCCTAAAATGGATGAACATGGAATTCCTTGTAGTTATATCATTGTGGGTTGCCAAAAATGACAGAAGATGTGGTTAAATATACATTCAAACCCAGCAAAAGGCTTACAGTTGCTGGGACGATATTCATCAAGTAGACAATGGTGTTTTGAGTGTGGCAAACTGACACAAATTCCATGTAAATAATGTTATGCTTGGGCTACCCTGAAGATCACAAAATGCAATGAGGTAACTGGCAGGCTAGATTATTCTCAAAGGCAGCGGCACGCTAACAGCATCAGGAAAGAGGCTGGGAAGATAGAAAACCAAGGCGGTCTTTCTGAAGGATAGCATCATCAGAGCGAGAAGTGGCCAGAGCAGTGGCTGCTCCCGGATTACGATTTCTACATGGGTTGGTTAGCAGTGCATGAGAGGCATGGAAGACAATATCGGAATGAGTGAGCATACAACTGAATGGTCTCACGGACATCAGCATGAACAAATATACTCTGAGTGGGCACACAGAACATCAGAGTGGGTTTGTGAAACGTGTGTGCACCTGCGCAGCATTTGGAAAGGGGTGCTTAACATCTAAAGAAGCACATGGATGTCAAAGACCAAAGTGCGGAATTTTATCGTGCATGAGATTTAAGCATTTTTTTTTTTTTGAGACAGAGTCTCACTTTGCTCACTTTGTTGCCCTTGGTAGAGTGTCATGGCATCATAGCTCACAGCAACCTCAAACTTTGGGGCTCAAATGATCCCCTTACCTCAGCCTCCGAAGTAGCTGGGACTACAGACATCTGCCACAACTCCCAAATGTATGTGTGTGTGTGTGTATTTATATATATTTATATATTTTTGTTTGTTTGTTTTGAGATAGAATCTTACTATGTTGCACTCTGTAGAATGCCATGGTGTCACGGCTCACAGAGACCTCAAACTCTTGGGCTTAAGTGATTCTCTTGCGTCAGCTGCTCAAGTAGCTCGGACTACAGGCACCCGCCATTAATAACACCCGGCTATTATTTTGGGTTGTAGTTGTCATTGTTGTTTGGCAGGGCTGGGTTGTCATTGTTGTTTGGCAGGCCCCTGCCAGCTCTGGTGTATGTGACTGGCGCCCTAGCCACTGAGCTACAGGTGCAGAGCCCTTTTTTTTTTTTTGAGACAGACTCTCAGTCACCCTGGGTTTGAGTGCTAAGGTGTCATAGCTCACAGCAACCTCAAACTGTTGGGCTCAAGTGATCCCTTCCCTCAGCCTCTGGACTATCTAGTACTACAGGCACCCACCATAACATCAGGCTATCTTTAGAGACAGAGTCTCATTCTTGCTCAGGCCGGTCTTGAACTCCTGAGCTCAAGTGATCCACCTGCCTTGGCCTCCCAGTGCTAGAAGATTTAAGCATTGTTAACGCAGAGTGAACATCTGCATCATTCTTGTGTGCATGTGTGCTGTCTAATGACATTTCTGATATGTCAGGGATAGAATAAGCACATGCGCTATCTGAATGTCAGTTTGCACCATTTGCACCATTAGAGCTGTTTACTGTCTAAGTGAATATGGTTTTTAGAAAAGCTGACGTGCAGCATTTGAGTGAACATGTGTATCATCCACATAAACAACGATAAGATCTGAACAGGCTGGGAGAACATCTGAACAACAGTGTGTAACCCCTGAGTGGGTGGGTCTCAAACGTGCGCATGAGCCAGAGTCGCCTGCAGGGCGTGTTGAGGGACAGATTGCTGGGATTCACCCCAGAGTTTCTGACACATCGAGGGCCAGCCTTGAGAACATGCATATCTGATGAGTTTCTAGATGCTGCTGCTCCTACTGGTCTGAGAACTACCTTTTGAGATCCACTGTTCTGAGTTTGTGTAACACCTATTTGTAAAGTCTAAGTGGGCTGATGAATATCTCCAAGTGTGTCTAATCTGCAGCCCGTGGCCACATGTGAATTTGCTAGCGATTGTTTTGCTTGTCTGTGGAGGGGGTTGTTTGGAAAGAATCCCGACCTGGTTTGAAAGCTGACTGGGGAACTACTGAGGATAATTTAGTTTCAACATAGTCTGAGAATGCTTGGAGAAGGCTTACAGCATCTCAGGCCACATAGTAAGACTGCGAAGATGAAGCCCCTCTCTGGCCTCTTCGGAAGGTTCTATTGATTTCTAATGAAGGTGCATATGCAAAATGCAAAAATGCCAAGAGATGGGGTTGAAAGAATCCCAAGTCCCCAGGAAGATTGGATAGAGAGAGAGGCTGGGTAAGAGGTGGGGGGTTGCTGATAGACTGCTGGTGTTTAGAAAGGAGGGAGATGCTGGTATTTAGAAAGGAGGAAGGAGAAAACTAGTTCTGTACCCCTAGGGCAGTGGTTCCCAACCTTCCTAATGCTGCGACCCTTTAATACTTACTTTTAAAAGTAATAAAATCACTTTTGTTGCTCCTTCATATAATTTTCCATAATTTTATGATTGGGGGTCACCGCAACATGAGGAACCATATTAAAGGGTTGTGGCATTAGGAAGATTGACAACCACTGCCCCAGGGAAGGAAGCGAGGTTTCTAATCTATTACAAATCAGAACTTTAAAGACTTTAGCCCCTCCCACCTGTTGACATGTCACACACAGGCCTAGTCCGACCAGTCGGGACCCCTCTGGGTTTTCTTCACCTTCCCTGATTTCAGTGAGCCCCCAGGGATGTCACATCTGTGTGGTTCCCCTGAATACCCCAGGACTGAGGCAGGGTGTAGGCTAAGAAGTCAACCTGTCTACTTCCCACATCAGACATCACAGAAGTTATCACCAGCTTTTGTTAGTGTTTGTGTATTAAATGTGACAATAACTCTTCTAATGTTGTGCAGAAAAACCAAAAGTTTGGACACCCTGGATGGTCTAGGTGTTTCCTGAACAAGTCTTGTGCCGTCTAGAGAAGCACACGTGCATTTGAATGGCTGTGGGATGTAAGTCAAAGTGAAGCGTCTGAAAAAGCACGAACCGGGTGGCACCTGTGGCTCAAAGGAGTAGGACGCTGGCCCCATATGCTGGAGGTGGTGGGTTCAAACCCAGCCCAGGCCAAAAACTGCAAAAAAAAAAAAGAAAAAAAAAAAAAAGAAAAGCACGAATGAAGTCGGAATAATGAGGAATATCTGAGTGTGTGCACTAGTACCATCTGAGTAGATTTAACCCCTAGAAGGTGTGTGTATGTTTTCCACTGGAAGGTACTCGTCTGTAAGCCACCAGGCAGATCCATATACAGATAATCACCATACATTGAGGGAAATGCAGCCATGAGTGTTCAAGGAACAAAAAAATACACAGAAAACAGTAGCTACGCGGGAAGTAGAAGCCACCCCGAGGAGGGCGTGTGGGTGGAAGAGGTGACCTGTGAGGAAAGCTGCTTAGGCATTCTTCAGGATGGCAGGAAGGCATAGCTGGGGAGGGAGTTCTGTAAGAGGCCCCAGCAGAGGCAATAAGCATAAGATGTGAAATGGCTTGGCACGTTTCAAACTCAGTTTGAAATTTCTAGAATAAAAAATATGAGATGGGAGGAGAAGGCTGAGGCGAGAGCGTTCACGAGGGAGCCAATCTTAGAAATCCTCGTGGACCATCACACAGAACGCAGAGACGTTTTTCTATCTTTTCCTCCCAGTAAGCGACAGAGAATCAATGAATAGTTTTAAGCAGGGAAGTCATGTGATTGGTTATGTTTAGAAATATCACTCTGGAGGCCAGTGGAAGATAGATTGGAAATGGAGCAGGAAATCTGCAACATCTGTTTACACCAGATGATAAGGTCTTAAATTACAGCAAAAGCAGTGGAAATAAGGAACAAAATAAGAAGCTCTTTGAGGAGGCAGAAGTCAACAGGACTTGAACTTGTGGACTGGCGGGTTGTGAGAATCAGGTAGGAGTGGTGAGGTGGGGGTGAGGGGAGGATGGGCTGGGCTGGGCTGGATGATGTGTTGGCCTGCTAGATGGTCAACTAGGGTATTTCTGCAGCATTCAGAAGGGGATATTGCATACATGGGTCTGGAGCTGAGGGGATAGTTCAGGCCAAAGGCAGAAATTTGGAGATGACTTTTCAGTAACGATGAAACTCATGGGCATGGGGCTGACTGGTGAATGAGTGGAGAACAGAGAGGCTGGAGATAGGCAGCCTTGAGAGTCATCGACACTTGAAGGGCAAGCAAAAGAAGAGACCCAGCCAAGGGAAATGAGGTGGGGCCATCAGAAAGGTAGGGGAGGTGCAGACGCACTTGGCCTCATGAAATGGGAATTCCTCAGTTCTATCCTGGCTGTGCCATGGGGCACTTTGGTCACCTTGCTTCATGAATTTGAGTCTCTGGGCCTTCATTTTCAAATAAGAAAAATAGGAAGACAGTCTTGATCGTAACAGAATAAGGGCTTGGTACGTTCAGCTTTGCCTGTGTATGAGGGTTAAAGTGTGTCCCGACTTTCCCATACTTGTTGCAAGGGCAGGCTCTAGAATTGCTCAGCCCTGGGCTCAAAGCCTAAAGGTATCCTGGACTAGCTCTTTGGTCCCGGGAAAATTACTTCATCCCTCTCTGCCTCAGACTCCTATAAAGTAAGTCAAATAGTAGATGTATATATGTATGTGGGTGGGTGGGGAGGAGCTCTGAGGATTTAAAGAGACAATCCATGTGAAGGAGCAGTAAATGGGGCAGAATAAGTGTCCAAACAAACAGATAAACACCCCCCACAGCCCAAAACCTAACAACAGCAACAATAAAACTCTATGAAAATTATGATGATGAAGGGAGTTCAATTAAATCATTTCTAATATCCCTCCTAGCCTGGTGCCCTTTCTCTGTGATATTTATGTCCTAAATATTGACTAGGGAGGATTTGTTTTCTGATTTCTGGCATGTATTGCAAAGTCAAGGAAAAATAATTTGGATAAAAAGAGAGAGACAGAGAGAGAGAGAGAAAGCAGCATAAAGTGCAAATATGCCAGCCCTCCATATCCGTGGGTTCAGCATCCATAAATTCAGCCAATTTTGGATTGAAAATTTAGGGGAAAAAATGAATGGTTGCATCTGTACTGAACATGCACAGACTTTCTTCTCTTTTTGTTATCCCCTAAACAATATGGTGTGACAACTATTTACATAACACTTACATTGCCTTAGGTATTATAAGTAATCTAGAGATGATTTAAAGTATACAGGAGCTTGTGTGTAAGTCATATGCAAATACTACACCATTTTATATAAGAAAGTGTCTGTGGATTTGGGTACTGTGGATGGGGGGCATACTGGAACCAATTCCCAATGGATACCAAGGGACAATTGTACACTAGTAAAAGGCTACTTTCACCAGAAAGTGCCTCTCCTTCCCTAATCCCCTGAGGCAGTGAAGGCGCCTGCGCCACATGGAATCAAAAGTGAATCTTCTGTTAATGACCAATAATAAATTGCTTCCTAGATCCAGTCACTGAAACTGGTAATCATTTTTCCTCCGCATGTAGGAAAATGAGAAAGAGTTATTGATTGTAATAAAATGAGAAAGAGTTATGGATCGGGGAAAAATGTGGTGGCTGATTCTTTCTTTTTTCTTTTCTTACACCTGGTCAGAGGGACTCATTGTTTCCCTCCCAAGAATCACATGGTAAAAATTTTTGTATATGTGCAATAGCTAGAAACGTGAAATTTATAAAAAGCAGGTTATTCATATGAGTCCCCAAACAAATTTAGAACCCAACAAGGTGGAAAGGTAAAAGGGTCTGACTTAAAAAATGTCACCATGGAAAGTGAGGAAGATGAGCTCTCACCTTTGGAGTGACAGTGACTGTTTTGCAATGCAAAGTCCTTCTTTCCATTTGCAGAGGCAGGCTAAGGAGACCTAGTGGATTAAAGGCTGTACGTGGGGAAGGAATAAGAACTAGGTTTTATCTTCTGGTTACTGTTTTTTGTTAATTGGTCAAAAAAAAAAAAACTAGGATTGCTTTTTCTCTAACATTTGAGCTGCCTTACCCTGTATGCCTGCCACCTCGACTCCTCACACTTGGCTCAGTGTGCCTTCTGGAAATACAGCATTAGCCCTCTCAACCACTAAAATACTATAATTACTAGGAAAATATATTTTGGAGCACATCTATTTATATGCTAGCATTTAAGAAATTTCAAGAAATTATTTTCTGATAAGACACAGGATCAGCATAAAGATCTTTTTCTCTTGCAGGGTTTGTGTGTGTTCAGTTGGGATCCCAGCTCACATTTATTGAGGACTTATAATAGCCAGGTGTTTTCCCAAGTTCTCTATCATTTAATCCTTTTGGTTAGGACTTCATGTTATTTTCCCATTCTGTAGTGGAAGGAACTGAGGTTAGTAGTGGAAAGTGATTGGGTGAAGTCATATAGTTAAACAGTGGCAGGTCTGCCTAATCTCAAAACCCACACTGTGAGCCATTGTACGGTACTTGTGTGCGCAAAAAAGTATATACAAGTAAACTGCACCTTAAGAAAAGCACAGGAGGCCCAGCACGGTGGCTCGTGCCTATAATCCTAGCACTCTGAGAGGTCAAGGTGAGTGGATTGCCTGAGCTCATAAGTTTGCAACCAGCCTGAGCCAGAGTGAGACCCTGTCTCTAAAAATAGCTAGGTGTTGAGGTGGGCCCCTATAGTCCCAGCTACTCAGGAGGCTGGTGCAGGAGGATCGCTTGTGCCCAAGAGTTTGAGGTTGCTGTGAGCTATGACGCCATGGCACTCTACCCTGGGCAACAGAGTGAGACTCTGTCTCAAAAAAAAAAAAAAAGAAAAAAAGAAATGCACACACATTGCTGCATGTATTTTGCTGAGTTTGCTGCTGGCCCTTTGTGCATTCTTTTATTAATACCTGTCGTCTTATGTTACAGTTAGTTCATATTTCTTTCATTCTTTGTCAGCAGTTCTTGATCTTTCTTGTGTGTTGGGGGATGGTGATGGGAGTCATGAACTTTTTGAGGATTTATCTAAGTTAGGACCTTTTTCAGGGAAAAATGTGCATGAATTTAAACTGGGTTAATACTCCAATGAATACTTGTATGCATTATATGTTTCCCCCACTGAAATATAATTTGAGTAGTCTTGGATTTCCCAGCCTCATAAGGTCAGTCTTTTACTTACTATCCTGATATTAAACACTTTATAAAGGAAATTCGTCACCTCCTCAGAATGAGTGTTTGCTTTCATTGCTTATGAACCTTTGTTGCCTTATGTTACCTCTTGATCCAACTACAGCTCCAGAACCACTCTGGACAGTGGTTGACATATTTAGTGGGGAGCTGAGGATAATCTGAAGTCATTACAAAAAAAAAGGAAAAGGAAAAACTAATAATTTGGCATCAGACATAAATCCTTCCCTAAATTTCTTATTGAACACTTTACCCCAGTGTATGGTCATCTGTTGAATATGTGTTGAATATTGATACACATTGACATGTATCAATGAATGGGTGATTAAATTGGTCAATTGATCTATCTATGGGCCAGAGATTGTCATAGACTATAAACATGTTTCAAAGTCTTATGCTACTTTGTATTCTTGACCTATAACAGAGATTTTGGCACATAGTAGGTGCTCAATAGGTGTTTGCTTAATGAAATAAATACATGCTTAAATGGTGCATAAACAATTATCCAATGTCTTGGATAAGTAGTATGATTAGATAATCTACTGTCCAATTCCAGATCCTTTGTGCAGGCTCCATTATAATTAAGTAATTATGCCATAATAACAGGCATAGATAAGAACTTCCCAGGCACATGAGAAATTTGGTTACTCTATGAATAAAGATGATACCAAATAAAGTAGAGTTTAGTTGAGGGAAAATATAAGCCAATAGCATTGTAATACATTTCTCCTTAACTTTAAAAAAAATCCCACTCTATGCCATTAATTAATCCCCCCAATTAAAGTACACCTGTTACCTACTTAGGAAGTTCCAGGATCCTTCCCATCTCCAAGAGGTCCTAAAGCCTGGGAAGCAGGCTCCCAACATCTCAGAAAGCACTTGGGCACTTGTCTGGCACCCTGAAGTGTGAATAGTTATAAATATTTGTACTTTTGTTTCTTTGATAGAGGGAAAGGGAATAAACACCCCCGGGAATGCTGCCTTCACTAACGCTGTTGCTTACTGAAAATTTCCCCGGCCTGCTTTTGTCTGAAGATTTTTCTGAGGTCTGCTTTGATCAGAGTGCAGGCTTTACCTGCATCCATGTGGCGAGGTCCACTTACGTGGCTCAGAATAGACTGCACTGGTCTCCAGAGTCGGTGGCGTGGGGAGTGTGCTGTGGTTCCCTTCGCATTCTTGTTTATGGGCCTCATCCTCTGTTTGTGGACTGAATAATCCTTTGGTCAAACTAAATTTCAGACAGTATAGGAGAGTGGATTTTAGGTTTAGAAGACTAGATCTGACTTTGCCATTTGGCTGGCTGTGTGAATTGGAGAAATTCCTGTAGCTTTTCTAAGTTTCTTTCTTTCATCTGTGAAGATGCCTCCCAACATGGACATTGTAAGGATCGCATGAGACAGTGCTTCATAAGTGGCAAGAGATAACAGGAACTCTGAACACCTAAACAGATAAGCATCTCTGGACATCATTAATGAGGGGTGACAGGAGGACACCACCAGATTCTAGCCTACTGTTTGTTCTTCTTTTCAGAAAATAATAGCTAATAATGTCAATGAAGTCCAATAACCACAGGTTAATTTTATATCAAGTTTTTGAACTTGATATAAATAGAATTATATACTGTTTGAGGTTTGAGTTCTCTGACTGTTCTGTTCCTGCAGTTTTATTATGTTTCACATTGCTCTGTACATCCAAAATTTATCTACAGTCTATGCTCTTTAGTATTCCATCGCTTTGTTTCCATTGTTTTCTTTCTTTCTTTTTTTTTTTTTTTACAAACAGCATTCCTGGGAACATTCTTATACGTGTGTTCTCATGTTAAAGTGAAAGAGTTTAAGGGAAATTTTTGAGCAATAAATTATTCACATCTTTAGGTTTACTAGATAACGTCCTGTTGTCTTCTTTAATGGGTAAAATGAGTTTGAGGAACACATGAATTCCCATTTCTACTCATTCTAGTGAACACTTGGTGGTGTCAGACTTCTTAAAATTTTCTAATCTGGCAACTGTGAAGTGATATAGTATTATGGTTTTGATTTGTATCTTCTTTTTTTTTTCATTTTTATTATTTCTTAAGACAAGGTCTCAGTCTGTCATCCACGGTGAGAACAGTGGTGTCACTGTAGCTCACCTCAACCCTGGGCTCAAGTGATATCCTTGCCTCAGTCTCCTATTAGCTAAGACTATAGGCATGAGCCACCACACCCACTAATTTTTTCTATTTTGGTAAAGTCAGCGTCTTGCTCTTGCTCAGGTTGGTCTTGAACTGACCTCCCACCACAGTCTCCCAGAGTGCTAGGGTTACAGGAGTGAATCATTATATCTGGCCTACCTTTTCTCTATTACAAAAAAGAATGATTATTATTAATACATTTATATACTATTTGGATTTCGCTTTGACTAGTTTTTGACTTGATTATTGTTCTTTTCCTAATCGATTTGTGGGTATTTACATTTTATGAATACTAATGATTTGTTAGTTATATGTGTGGCAAGTACATATCTTCTCTCAAGAAGAGAGTTTATGCTTGGGTTTTTATGCTTTTAGAAAAATATTGGAACACTTTTATTTTAAATTTTACTGTAGTCAAATGTAGTGACTTTTAAAATTGGTTAACGTTTTGTGTGTCTTATTGAAGAAATAATTTCCCACCCTATGCTCATAAAATATTTTCTTATATTGTCTTCTAAAAGTTATAGACTATTACTTTTTATATTTAAGACTTTAATCTACCTGGAATTAATTTTGGTGTATGATATAAAATGGGACAAATTGAATTTTATTTTTTCCTATGGATGATAAGGTCTCCTAATGTCAGGGTTTTGGTTTTTTGTTCGTTTGTTTGTGTGTTTTTTTGAGACAGAGTCTCACTTGGTTGCCCTTGGTAGAGTGCTGTGGTGTCATAGCTTACAGCAACCTCAAATTCTTGGGTTCAAGTGATCCTCTTGCCTCAGCCTCCCAACTAGCTGGGCGTACAGGTGCCCATCACAACACCTGGCTATTTTTAGAGACAGTGTCTTGCTGTGGCTTAGGCTGGTCTTGAACTCCTGAGCTCAAGCAATCCACCTGCCTCGGGCTCCCAGAGTGTTAGGATTATAAGCGTGAGCCACTGCCCCAGGCTTCTAATGTCAGTTCTTTTGGAAAGGCCATTGTTAGAAAAGCCTATTGACATGGCAGTCCTAGCTAAATCAAGCATCAGATTACCATGTATATGTTGATCTGTGTCACCAAATAGTATTTTAGAGAAAGAAATGTTATCATCATCACAGCTCTCATTTATTGAGAGTTTTGTTAGGGACTATACTGAAAGCTTTCTATGCTTTGTTTTATTTAACCCTCAAATAATCTGTTTGAGATTGCTGGGTAACTGTTCATTTTATCTCCAGGTAACTGATGAGTAAATTGAATCACATATGTAAATTGCATAAATTCATAAATTAAGTAATCAATTGTTCCTAGTAAGGAGTAGAGACTGGAAATGAACTATATAGTGCAGATATGTTTATACTGCAAGGCATCACTTGAGAAATCACACCGTATCCTTAAAACCCTGCCCTGATTTTTTTTTTTTTTTTTTGGAGACAGGGTCTCACTCTGTTAGGCTACAGTGCAGTGGCATCATCATAGCTCTTTGCAACCTCAAACTCCTGGGCTCAAGTGATCTTTCTGTCTGAGCTTCTCACGTACTTGGGACTACAGGAATATGCCATCACACCCAGCTAAGTTTTCTATTTTTTTGTAAAGCCCCATATTTTTAAAAAGCTTTTTTAAGCCTTTAAAGTTTTTTTTTCCACCCTCTTGGTAAAATGGATACAAGTACACTTTTTGTCCCGCTCTGCTCTGCTGTCTATGGAAACCTTTCATGGAGTATTTTATCAGAACCCTCACCATTAATAAGGATTAATGAATTCATTAGACCATGTAAGAGAAGCAGTTCTCTGATGCAAATTCATGTAAGGAATGATGCAAAAGCAAAACTATTTATTATTAATCCCAGAATAATAATCACTAAGAGTAAATGTGCTTCTTAATGCCTGAGTTTGGATTATTTTTCTACAGCAGCTTTATAAGGCCTTCCTGTTACTATTGGCCTGGGTCAAGACTGGAAATGAACTGCCTATCGTAATAAATTTAACCTATGTATGATCACCCCACTGGACATAAGAATTCATTTGATTACTATAAAAATTACATCTGTATAGGAAATGCCTGATCACTAGAATTGTTTTCTAGTGAGAGATCTCACCTCTTTATGGAATGACAAAAGTGTGTACTATAAATACATCTCAAAATAGTAATACCTTTGTGCACAAATATACATATGATTCATGCCTCAGGTTCCAGTATTAAGACTAATTAAAAGTTTCTTCTACCTTTACATACTCACCTCCTCCTACAAAAACATGAAGAATAAAATGAAATCTTAATTGTGATTTGACTAGAGATTTGCAACATTTAAAAAATATAAAATGATTTCTATTTGATAACTTAAAAATAAGTAAAGAATTCTCTGAAAGACTCCTGAATCCTTAAAATTCCCAAAGTAAAGTTATCTGTGAAACTTAGTAATAGAAACACACTTCTGTTTTGAAATTCTCTTACATTCTTAAAAGTTTTGTTTAAATGCTCTTTGTTTTCTAGATGATCAGTCTAAATTTTGAGAAGTAGCAAATTTCTGAAGACCAACGCTTAAGGGAAATTTTCTGGTTGGTGCTGTGTTTTCCGTTAGACTTGAGTTTGCTGAGTTTGTTTGTGGCTTCATTCTGACATTTTAAAGTGGGGATTACGCAGCCTTAAAGAAAGATGGTGACTTTAGCTCTTTCATATTTACATGGATGGAGCTGGAACACATTCTCCTTAGCAAAGTATCTCAAGAATGGAAGAAAAAGTATCCAATGTATACAGCACTAATATGAAGCAAATTTATATCTTTCATGTGAAGGCTACAACCCAATTATTGCACAAGAAGTTGGGGAAAGGAGAGAGGGAAGGAAGGGGAGGGCGAGGGTGGGGGGAGAGAGGATAAAGGGTGAGTTCACACTTGAGGTGCATCTTTGAAGGGTCAGGAGAAAACTACTAAATGCAGAGCACAAATGTTTTCACACAGTAAATGAGAAAATCTCATGAATGTCATGTTGAACAGGCGGATGAAAATATCTCAGATTGTATATGAAGCCCGCACACTGTACTCCATGATTGAACTAATGTACACAGCTATGATTCAATTAAAAAAAAAAACCCAACAACACTGAAGAAAGAAATTGCTAATGACACAGACAAATGAAAAAACATATCATGCTCATGGACTGGTAGAATTAACATTGTTAAAATGTCCATACTATTCAAAATGATTTGCAGATTCAGTGTAATCCTCATCAAAATACTAAAATCATATTTCACAAATTTAGAAAAAATAATTCTACTCTTTGGAATCATAAAAGAGCCTGAATAGCTAAAACAAATCTAGAAGTATCATATTACCAGACTTCAAACTATGCTACAAGGCTATAATAACCAAAATATCATGGTATCAGCACAGAAAGAGACATAGACTAATGGAATAGAACAGAGAACCTGGATGTAAAACCAACCATATACAGTTAACTGATTTTTAACAAAGCAGAACAACAACATACACTGGGGAAAAGATGCCCTATTCAATAAATGATTCTCAGAAAATTGGATACTCACATGTAGAAGGACGACGCAGGATTTATATCTTTTACCACTCACAAAAATTAATTCAAGATGGATAAAAAACTTAAAGGTAAGGCATGAAACCATAAGAATCCTATAAGAAAATCTTTCGAAAACTCATCTAGATATTGTCCTAGGCAAAGAATTTATGGAGAAGACTTCCGTGGCCATCACAGCAACAAAAATAAATAAATAAATAAATAAATAAATAAATAAATAAATAAATAAATGGAACTTGAATGAATTAAAAAGTTTCTGCATAGCTAAGGAAATAATTAAGATAGCAAATAGACAACATATAGAATGAGAGAAAATATTGGCAAGCTATATATATGATAAAGGGCTAATAACCAGCTTCTACAAAGAACCCAAGCAAGTCAGCAAGAAAAAAGAACCCACTAAAAAAGTGGACAAAAGACATGAACAAAAGCTTTTCAAAAGAATATAGACAAATGGCCAATCTGAAAAAATATGAAAAAATGCCTGATGTCAGTAATTATACAGGAAATGCAAATTAAAACCATAATGAGATATCATCTATCTCAGTTAGAATGGCTTCTAGTAAAAAGTCCAAAAACAATAGATGGATGCAAAGAGAAAGGAACACTTTTACACTGTGGGTGAGATTACAGATTAGCACAACTTCTATGAAAAATAGTTTGGAGATTCCTCAAAGAACTAAGAATAGACCTACCATTTGATCCAGCAGTCACAACGGATATACCCATCAACTTAAAGTCTAAGCTTTTGCTATTCTGCTCCCTGGGGAGCTGTTCTCCCACATGTTTATATGGCTGACTTTTCTCTGCTTAAATGTCACTTCAGAGTATTTTCTTCAGGGGATCCTATTTCAAACACCACTCTCTAGGTGGCACTGTATTGCCTTTTTTGCTTTATTTTTACATAGCACTTAACTGTTTTCTAATAAGGTATACATTTTACTTAATCACTTTATTATCCATATCCTCTCATTCCATGAGAGTAGAAATTTTTGCCTGTTTTATGCCTGTTAAATATGTGACATCAAGAATAGTGCCTTGTCATGCAGTTATTGTTCAATTGTTTTTGTTAAGTATATGAACGAGGGTATTCATTTGCATGATTTTCATTGTTTTTAGAGTCATGAGATTATCTCAAGTTGTATCATAAATCATGCAGTGTTAGGATATAGGTTCAATAATTATGCCCTAGGTAATAATAGGGGATAGTGCATGTCATCATGTTCACTATCTTCTAGGTGAAATTACCCACATGTATAGTCAATGGAATTGTGATGTCTTTAGAAAACTACTAGACTCTACTGTTAGATCTTTTTAATATATAAGCTTGTTTTAGAGCAGTTTTTGTTTATAGCAAAATTAAGTGGAAGGTGTAAAGACTTTCCGTGTACCTCATGCATGCACTGCATTCTCCATTATCAGCATCACTATACTCTAATAGTGTGTTTGTTACAATTGATAAACCTACATTGACACATCGTTACTACCCAAAGTCCATAGTTTTACTTTGGGATTCATTCTTAGTGTTTTTATAGCATATGGGTTTTGACAAATGTCTTCCTTTATAGTATCAGATAAATAGTTACACTGCCCTAAAAATCCTCTGTGCTCTGCCTATTCATTTCTACCTCTGCATTCAACCCCTGGCAACCACTGATCTCTATAGTTTTGCCTTTTCCAAAATGTCATATAGTTGAAATCATACAGTATATAGCCTTTTCAGATTGGTGTCTTTTACTTAGTAATATGCACTTAAGTTTCCTCCATGTCTTTTTATGTCTTGATCACTCATTTCATTTTTATCATAGTAATTTGTTGTCTGGATGTACACAGTTTATTATTCATTCACCTACCGAAAGACATCTTGGTTGCTTCAAAGTTTTGACAGTTGTAAAAAAGTCGTTATAAACATCCATGTGCATGTTTTTGTGTGGACATAAATTTTCATCTCTTTTGGGTAAATACCAAGGAGTATGGTTGCTAGATCATATGGTAAGAGTATGTATGTTTAGTTTTGTAAGATAATGACAAAGTGTCTTCCAACATGGTTGGACCATTTTGCATTCCCATCAGAAATGAAAATTCTAATAAGTATGTAATGGTATCTTGTTTTAATTTCCATTACCATGATGACATATGAGGAGCATCTTTTCATGTGTTTGCTTGCCATTCATATATCTCCTTTGGTAAGGAAGATGTTTGTCAAGGTCTTTCCTCATTTTTAATCAGGTTTGTTTTGTGACTGTTGAGTTTTAAGGGTTCTCTGTATATTTTTTATAATACTCCTTTATCATATGTCAATTGCACATATTTTCTTCTAGTCTTTGGTTCATCTTCTCATTCTCTTGACAATTTATTTTGCAAAGCAGAAATTCTTTTTTTTTTTTTTTTTTTTGTGACAGAACCTCAAGTTGTCACCTGGATAGGGTGCCATAGCATCACAGCTCACAGCAACCTCCAACTCCTGGGCTCAAGTGAGCCTCCTGCCTCCGCCTCCCAAGTAGCTGGTACTACAGGCACCCACCACAATGCCCTGCCATTTTTTGGTTGCAGCCGTCATTGTTGTTTGGCAGGCCCGGGCTGGATTCGAACCCACCAGCTCAGGTGTACGTGGCTGGTGCCTTAGCCCATTGAGCCACAGGCGTCGAGCCAGAGCAGAAATTCTTAACCATAATGAGGTGTAGCTTGTCAATATTTTTTCTGCCTTTAGTGTTGTATCTAAAAGGTTATTGCCAAGGTTATTGATATCCAAGGTCATCTAGGTTTTCTCCTATGTTTCCATTTACCAGTTTTATACTTCTTGTGTTTTATATTTAGGTTTGTGATCCATTTTTAGTTAATCGTTGTAGAGTGTTAAGATCCAGATCCATAGTTCTTTTTGTATGTCGATATGCATCTTTTCTAGCACTGTTTATTGAAAAGAATAGCTTTTTTCTTTTGTTTTGTCTTTGTGCCTTTGTCAAAGGTCAGTTGACTGTACTTGTGTGGATCTGGTTCAAGACTTTCTATTCTGTTCCATTGATCTTTTTGTCTCTTCTTCCACCAATACCTTCTTGTCTTGGCTACTATGCCTTTATAGTAAACTTTGAATTTGAGTTACGTCAGTATTCCATCTTTGTTCTTTTTCAACACTGTGTTGACTATTCTGAGTCTTTTGCCTCTCCATATAAATTTGAGAATAAGTATTGTGATGTATACAATATAACTTTCTCTTGAATGGGATCACATTAAATCTGTACATCAGTTTGAGAAGAACTAATATCCTTTTTTAACAATGCCACATAATAAGATGTACATTTTTATGCGGCAATTTAATACAGTCATATAATTTCTAATAATCAAGTGAGTGTAATTGGGATATCCATCATCTTAAATATTTGTCTTTTCTTTATGCTAAAAGCATTTGAATTACTCTCTTCTAGCTATTTTGAAATACATAACAGATCATTGTAAACTATAGTCACCCTATATTACAAATGCTAGGTCTTATTTCTTCTATGAAATCTATAAAATTACAAATCTATTTATACGTATTAATTGACCTCTTTTGATCACTCTCCCCTCTACCCTTTCTGGCCTCTGGTAACCAGTAGCCTACTCTCTATCTTTATGAGATCTGGGTTTTTTTTTTATTTAACTCCCACATATGAGTCAGAACATGCAATATTTGCATTTCTGTGCTTGGCTTATTTTTCTTAACATATGATTTCCAGTTCTAGCTGTGTTACTGATAATGAAAGGATTTCATTCTTTTAATGGCCCAATAATATTCAATTGTGGATATACACCACATTTTTAAAAATCTATTTGTCCATTGATGGGCAATAAAGTTGATTCCATATTTTGACTATTATGAAGAATACTGCAGTGAAAATAGGAGTTCAGTATACACTATTAGTTTTCTTTCCTTTACACAGTAATGGAATTGCTGGATTATATGATGGGTCGATATTTAGTTTTTTGAGGAACCCTCCTGCAGTCTTCCATAATGGCTGTACTAATTTACATCTCCCAAAGAGTGTCAGAGGGCTCGCGCCTATTCATATACTTGCTAGCATTCACTCTATGTATTCCCTTCCTTGATAAAAGCCATTTAATTGGGGTGTGATGATACCTCATTGTACTTTTGATTTTCATTTCTCTGATGACTAATGATTTTGAACATTTTTAAATATACCTATTGGCCATTTCTATATCTTCTTCTGAAAAATATCTATTGAGATACTTTGCCTGTTTTAAAATTATATTATTTGTTTTTGCTATTATGATGTTTCAGTTCCTTATATAATACACGTTAGTTATTTATCCCTTGGTTTGTTTGTAAATATCTTCTCCCTTTATGCATATTGTCTTTTTACTTTGTTGATTGCTTTCTTTGCTGTGTAGAAGCTTTTTAGTGTGTTGTGATCCCAGATGCCTGTTTTTTCTTTGGTTGCCTGTGCTTTTTGAGGTATTACTCAAGAATTATTTTCCTAGTCCAATGTCCTGGAGTGCTTCTCCAACATTTTCTTATAGTAGTTTCATAGTTTTAGGTCATATATTTAAGTCTTTAATCCATTTTGGTTTGATTTTTGTATATGGTAAGAGCTAAAGGTCTAGTTTCATTCTTCTGCATATTGATTTATAGGTTTTCCATATCATTTATTGAAGAGAGTGTCCTTTCTCTAATGCATATTCTTGGCATCTTTGTGTAATTCAATTTACTGTACATGTGTGGCTTTATTTCTGAGTTTTTTCTGTTTCCTTGGTCTGTTGTTCTGTTTTTATGCCCATACTATGCTGTTTTGGTTACTGCAGCTTCATAGTAAAATTTGAAGTCAGATAATGTGATTCTTCCATTTTTTTCTTTTCTTCTCATGATTGCATTGACTATTCTAGGTCTTGTGTGATTCCATATAAATTTTTGGATTATATTTTTTATTTGTGTGAAGAATGTTATTGGTATTTTGATAGGGGTTGATTGAATATGTGGATTACTTTGAGTACTGTGGACATTTCAACAATACCAGTTCTTTCATCTCTGAGCATGAAATACCTTTCCATTTTTTTTTTACACATCTCTTTTAATTTCTTTTATCATTATTTTATAGTTTTCATTGTAGAGATCTTTAATTTCTTTGGTTAAGATTATTCCTAGGTATTTTATTTATAGCTATCAAGAATAGAATTGCTTTCTTTTTTTTTAGATTGTTCACTGTTGATATTTAGAAATGCTACTGGTTTTTGTATGTTGATATTGTATCCTGAAACTCATTGAATTTATTTATTAGCTGTAATTGTTTTTGTGGTCTATTCATGTTTTTGTAACTATAACCTCATCTCATTTGTAAACAAGGATAATTTTATTTCCCCTTTCTAATTTGGATGTCCTTTATTTTTTTCTTTTGTCTAATTGCTCTAGCTAGAACTTCTAGCACTATGTTGAATAACAGTGGTGAGACTGGCCATTCTTATCTTGTACCAAACCTTACAGCAGTGATTTTCAGCCAGTGTATTGTGGTACACTAGTGTGCTGTGAGAGGATCTTAGGTGTGCCATGAAAAATTATAAAGATCATTAATTAAATTATTTTCAAAAGACGTTCAAAGCACAGTAAATATATTCTTTTATTTTTAGTCTTTTTAAAATCAACACAATTAAGTGTTCCACAGAAGTTTAACTATAGGTTCAAGTGTGCTGTGAGATATAAAAGGTTGAAAAATACTGCCTTAGAGGAAAGCCTTTTGGTTTTTTTCCTGTTAACTGTGATATTAGCTGTTTGATTGTCATATATGCCTTTTATTATGTTCATGCTATGTTCCTTCTCTATTATTCCCTTTTAGTAGAGTTTTTATCATAAAGTGATGTTGAATTTTATTGAATACTTTTTTATATCAATTAAAATGATCTTATTTTTTTTCTCCCTTCATTCTGTTGATTTGTGTATTTGTCACATTCGTATAATGTTGTCACATTAATTGATTTGTGTCTGTTGAACCGTCTTCACATCCATGGGATGAATCCCACTTGTTTTGATAAATGATCTTTTTAATGTGTTGTTGGATTTAGTTTGCTAGGATTTTTTAAAGGATTTTTGTATTTATGGTTATCAGGGATTTTGGCCTGTAGTTTTCTTTTTCTGTTGTGTCTTTGGTTTTAGTGTCAGGGTAATTCACCAGTGAAGACATTGGGTCCTAGGATTTACTTTGATGGGAAACTTTTTATTATGGCTTTAACCTCATTACTCATTATTGGTTTGTTGAGGTTTTATATTTTTTTCCTGGTTCAACTTTTGTAGGTTGTATATGTCCAAGAATTCTTCTCTTTCTTCTAGGTTTTCCAGTTTATTGGGATCTAGTTGCTCATAATAGTCTCAAATGAACTTTTGTATTTTTGTGAAATCAATTGTAATGTCTCATTTTTCATATCTGATTTTAATTATTTCAGTCTTCTCTCTTTTTTCTTAGTCTAGCTAATGGTTTGTCAATTTTGTTTATTTTTCCAGAAACTACGTTTTTGTTTTGTTAATATGTTATTTGAAATATTTGTAGTTTTTTGATTTAGTTGTTCATTACTATAAACTTCCCCCTTAGGACTGTTGTTTCCCATAGATTTTGATTTATTTTATTTCCATTTTCAATTGTTTCAAGAATTTTAAAATTTCCTTCTTAATTTTTTTGATGACCCATTCATCATTCAGGAGTATATTGTTTAATTTCCAAGTATTTGCTTGTTTACCAAGTTTCCTTGTGGTCAGAAGAGATACTTGATATGATTTCTACCTTTTTTAAATTTGTTGAAATTTGTTTTATGGCATAAGACATACTCTATTCTAGAGAACATTCCTTGTGCTGATGAAGAGAAAGTGTCATTTGTAGCTATTGAGTAAAATGTTATCTAAATGTCAGTTAGGTCTATTTGGTCTAGTGTGTAGTTTAACTCTGATGTTTTCTTGTTGATTTTCTCTGTGGATAATATTTCTGTTACTGAGAGTGAGTATTGAAGTCTTCTATTATTACTTTATTACAGTCTATTTCTCCTGTTAGATTTATTTGTTTGCTTTATATATTTGGGAGTTTTGGGTACATACATATTTATAATTATTATGTCCTCTGGTGAAATTGTTCCTGTTATTATATGGTGACTTTCTTTGTCTATTCTTATGGTTTTGACTTTATGGTCTATTCTGTTTGATATAAGTATAGCTATTCCTATTCATTTTTTGGTTTCCAGTAGCATAGAATATCTTTTTCTGTTTCTTCACTTTCAGTCTATGTGTGTCTTTATAGGTGCATTATATTTCTTTTCATATAGGCAGCGTATATTAGGATTTTATTTCTTTATTCATTCACCCACTCTCCTCTGTCTTTTAAATGGAGAATTGAGTTCATTTGCACTCAAAATTATTATTGATAAGGACTTACTACTGCAATTTTGTTACTTGTTTTGTAGCTCCTATCTTCCTTACTCTCTTCCTTCGTAGTTAAATGATTTTCTATGATAGCATGTTTTAAATCATTGCTTTATTTTTTTTTTGTGAACCTATTATAGGTTTTTGCATTGTAAGTTGCCCCAAGGCTTTTAAAAACATCTTATAAATATAACAGGTTATTTTAAGGAGATGACAAATTGTCTTAGTCATGAAAAGAGAATAGAAACAAAGACAAAAAGAAAAAAACACTACATTTTAACTCCATCCTTCTCCCCATTTTGACTTTGTTGTCTCAATTTACATATTTTTATATTGCCTATCTCTTAACAGGTTGCCGTAGCTAGTATTGTTTTGAAAAGATTTGTCATTTGAGCTTCATACTACAGTTATGAATGGATTGCTGACCACAATTTTAGTATTAGCACATTTTGGCTTTGTTCATATGTTTAATTTTACCAGTGTGTTTTATGCCTTTAAATGTTTTCCTTTTACACATTAGTTTTAGGTTTTGGCTTTTTGTTTTTTGTTTTTTTTCCTTTTAGATTGAAGAACTCTCTAGCATTTCTTGTAAGATGGTTCTGATGGTGATGGATTCTTTAAACTTTTGTTTACCTGGGAACAACTTTTATCTTTCTTTTATAGTTGAGGGATAGCTTTTCTAGATACAGCATTCTTGGATGATAGGTTTTTTGCTTTCAATAGTTTGAGAATATTATCCCATTTCCTTCCGAATCTGTGTGGTTTCCATTGAGAAGGCTGTTGCCGGATGAATTTTAGCTTCTTTATATGCTATTTGTTTCTTCACTTTGTCTTTTAGATCCTGTTTTTCCAGGGCTTTTGAGAGTTTGCTTATAATATGTGTTGGGTTAGTCTTAACTTGCGTCAAATCTGCATGGTGGATTTCTTCTCCGCACGCTTTAGTTGTGTGTCTAGTCCTCTTAGATGCCAGGGCCCTTCTTAAATGATGATGTTGGGCACCGAAGGCAAAGAGGAATTCATGGTGAGGGTCCAGGGGTTGCCCTGGTCTTGCTCAGCTGGAGAATGCAGTGTTTTTTTTTTCCAACTGCAAAATTCAAAGTGGGACTCAAGGAATTCATTTCATCAACACAAGAGAAGGCAGACCAAGTGGCGAGGCTTTTGTTGAACTTGAATCAAAAGATGAAGTCAAATTTGCCCTGTAAAAAGAAAGAGAAACTATGTTGAAGTATTCAAGTTAAACAATGTTGAAATGGATTGGGTGTTGAAGCATACTGGTCCAAATAGTCCTAACACAGCCAATGATGGCTTTGTGTGGCTTAGATGACTCCCCTTTGGATGTAGCAAGGAAGAAATTGTTCATTTCTTCTTAGGGTTGGAAATTGTGCCAAATGGGAAAACATTATTGGTAGACCCAGGGGAGGAGTACAGGGAAGGCCTTTGTGCAGTTTGCTTCACAGGAAATAATTGAAAAGGCTCTAAAGAAACACAGGGAAAGAATAGGGCACAGATATATCGAATCTTTTTTTTTTTGCAGTTTTTGGCTGGGGTTGGGTTCGAATCTGCCACCTCCGGTATATGGGGCTGGCGCCCTACTCCTTTGAGCCACAGGTGCTGCCCAAGATATATCACATCTTTAAGAGCAGTTGAACTGAAGTTAGAACTCATTGTGATCTACCATGAAAGCTTATGGCCATGCAGCGGCCAGGTCCCTATGACATACCTGTGGCTGGCAGAGGATATAACAGCAATGGCAGAGAAGCTGGCTTTGAGAAGATGAGGCGTGGTGCTTATGGGTGGAGGCTATGATGATTATAATGGCTTTAATGATGGCTATGGAGTTGGGTCAAGTAGATTTGGAAGAGACCTCACTTATTGTTTTTCAGGAATGTCTGATCACAGGTGTGAAGATGGTGGTTCTACTTTCTAGAGCACAATGGCACATTGTGTACACATGCATGGATTACCTTATGGAGCTACTGAGAACGACATAAGTTTTTTCACCTTTCACCCTGTGAGAGTATACATTGAAATAGGTTCTGATGGCTGAGTAACTGGTGAAGAAGATGTTGAATTTCTAACTCATGAAGATGCCACAGCAGCTGTGTCAAAAGACAAAGCAAGTGTGCAACACAGATATGTAGAACTCTTCTTGAATTCCATAGCAGGAGCAAGTGGTAGTGCTTATGGTAGCCAAATGATGGGAGACTTGGGCTTGTCAAACCAGTCTAGTTATAGTGACCCTGCCAGCCAGCAGCTGAGTGGTGGTTATGGAGGCAGCTATGGTGGCTAGAGCAGCATAAGTGGATATAACCTAGTTTTACAGGAACACTCTAGTGACTTACAATCAAACATTGCATAGGTACCCAAGGAGCAGTGAATAGCAGCTACTACAGTATTGAAAGCCTGGCATCTATGGGTGTGAACAGAATGGGAGGGATGTCTAACATGTCCAGTATGAGTGGTGGATAGGGAATGTAATTCATCCTGATCACTGACTCTTGGTCAACTTTTTCTTTTTTAAGAAAAACAAAACTTCAGTTTGTTTATTACGGTTTCTTGTGATATGACTTTGAGATTTATGCTTACTCTATAAGTGAAAATCAGGATTATTTTAAAGTCTTAAAAGTTCAGTATTTTTTTTAAAATTTTTATTAAATCATAATTGTGTACATTGGTGCAATCATGGGGCATAATGTGTTGACTTCATATACAATCTGAAATATTTTCATTGAACTATTTAACATAGCCTTCATGGCCTTTTAATCACTATATGAAGACATTTATATTCTACATTTAGTAATTTTCACTTGTACCCTTGTAAGATGCACCGTAAGTGTGA
>CAUYRH010101811.1:0-21217 GCA_963574655.1 Perodicticus potto | reverse complement strand
AACAAAAGATATAAAGTCTCCATCTTTTTTAGTGGCTGAATAGTATTCCACAGTATACATATACCACAGCTTGTTAATCCATTCCTAGGTTGGTGGGCATTTAGGCTGTTTCCACATTTTGGCGATTGTAAATTGAGCTGCAATAAACAGTTCAGTGCAAATGTACTTATACTAAAAAGATTTTTTTTCTTCTGGGTAGATGCCTAGTAATGGGATTGCAGGATCAGATGAGCATTCTAATTTGAGTTCCTTGAGGATTCTCCATACTTCCTTCAAGATGGTTATGTTAGTTTGCAATCCCACCAGCAGTAAAAGTGTCCCCTTCTCTCCACATCCTCACCAGCATCTGTGACTTTGTGATGTGGGTCATTCTCACTGGGGTTAGGTAATATCTCAGGGTAGTTTTGATTTGCATTTCTCTGATGATTAGGGATGATGAGCATTTTTTCATATGTTTGTTAGCCATTCGTCTGTCTTCTTTAGAGAAGGTTCTATTCATCTCTCTTGCCCATTGATATATGGGATTGTTGGGTCTCTTTTTGTTGATTGAGTTCTCTGTAGATCCTAGTTATCAAGCTTTTGTCCAATTTATAATATGTAAATATCTTTTCCCATTCTGAAGGTTGTCTGTTTGCCTTGGTTGTTGTTTCCTTAGGTGTACAGAAGCATTTCAGTTTAGTTAAGTACCATTTGTTTATTTTTGTTGTTGTTGCAATTGCCTTGAAAGTCTTCCTAAAATCTTTCCCCAGGCTGATATCTTCAAGTATTTTCTGCACACTTTCTTTGAGGATTTTTATTGTTTTTTTGCCTTATATTTAAATTTTTATCCATCTTGAATCAATTTTTGTTAAGTGGTGAGAGGAGCAGGTGCAGTTTTAGTTTTTTACATGTGGTTATCCAGCTCTCCCAACACCATTTATTGAGTAAGGATTCTTTCCCCCAGTGTATATTCTTGTTTGGTTTATCAAATATCAGGTGGCTGTAAGATGTTAGTTTCATCTTGCGGTTTTCTATTTGGTTCCAGATGTGAATGTTTCTATTTTTGTGCCAATACCCTGCTGTTTTGATTACTATGGCCTTGTAGTGTAACTGAAAGTCTGATAGGGTGATACCCCCAGCTTTGTTTTTATTACTAAGATTTGCCTTGTCTATACAGGGTTTCTTGGGGTTCCATACAAAATGATTAATTGTTTTTTCCAAATCTTGAAAGTATAATGATAGTATTTTAATGGGGATTGCATTGAATCTGTAGATTGCTATGAGAAGTACAGATATTTTCATAATGTTGATTCTTCCCACCCATGAGCATGGTATATTCTTGCATCTGTTGATATCTTCGGCTATTTTTTTCTTAGGGTTTTGTAATATTCTTTGTAGAGGTCCTTCTCCTCTTTTGTTATGTATATTCCTAGGGGTTTCTTTCTTTCTTTCTTTCTTTTATTTTTTTTTAAGCTTTTATGAAGGGAATTGTGTCCTTGATTAGATTTTTATTGTGCCTGTTATTGGCATATACAAAGGCTACTGATTTATGGACATTGTTTTTATATCCTGAGACATTGCTGTATTTTTTGATGACTTCCAGGAATCTTGTGGTTAAGTCTTTGGGGTTCTTTAAGATCATATTGTTGGCAAAGACTGAGAGTTTGACCTCCCCTGCCCCCATTTGGGTGCCCTTTATTTCCTTCTTTTGCCTGATTGTATTGGCTAGAAATTCCAGCACTATATTGAATAGTAGAGGCGATAGAGGATAACTTTGTCTGGTTCCAGTTCTAAGTGGAAAAGATTTCAGTCTTAGTCCATTCAGTATAATATTAGCTGTGAACTTATAGTAGATGGCTTTCATGACATTAAGAAATGTGCCACCTGTACTTATAATCTTAAGTGTTCTAATTAGAAAAGGGTGCTGAATTTTATCAAATGTTTTTTCTGCATCTAATGAGAGGATCACATGGTCTTTGTTTTTGTTTCTGTTACTATAGTGAATTACATGTATGACTTGCCTATGTTAAACCAGACTTGCATCCCTAGGATGAAACATACTTGATTGTGATGAATACTTTTTTTAATGTGTAGCTGTAATCTATTGGCTAAGATTTTATTGAGAATTTTTGCATCTATATTCATTAGGGAAATTGGTCTGAAGTTCTTTTTAGTTGGGTCCTTCCATGTTTTGGTATCAGAGTGATGTTTGCTTCATAGAACACATTGGGGAAGATTCCTTCCTTCTCAATTTTTTGGAATAATTTTTGTAGTATGGGAATATGCTCTTCTTTGAAGGTTTGACACAATTCTGGGGTGAAGCCATCTGGATCAAGGCTTTTTATGGCTGGGAAATTTTTATTGTTTCCTTGATCTCAGTTCTTGAAATCCGTCTCTTCAAGAGATCTATTTCTTCTTCGTTAAGTCCAGGGAGCAGACGTGATTCCAGAAATTGATCCATTTCCTCCACATAGTTAAATTTCTGGGCATAGAGTTTTTTCTAGTACTCAAAGATGATCTCTTCTATCTCTGTGGCATCTGTTGTTATTTCCCCTTTATAGTTTCTGATTGAGGACATTAGAGATTTGACTTTTCTGTTTCTAGTTAATCTCTCCAAAGGTTTCTTGATTTCATTTATTTTTTCAAACAACCAACTTTTTGTTTTATTAATTCTCTGAATGATTCTTTGTTTTCAGTGTTATAAATCCCTGATTTAATTTTGGTTATTTCTTTTCTTCTGCTGGGTTTGGGATTAGATTGTTCCTTTTTTCCAGTTCCATAAGATAGTTCATGAGTTTGTTGGTGCACTCTCTTTCTGTATTTTGAATGTAGGCATCTAATGTGATAATTTTCCCTTTTAAGACTGCTTTTGCTGTATCCCACAGATTTTGGTAACTTGTATCCAGTTCTGTCAGAGGGGTGTTAAAGTCCCCAACTATTACAGTGTTGTGGGATATCATGTTCCTCTGTTTTGATTTTTTTATGGTGCCCACTTTTACTGTTGGTTCCACCTCATGTGTTCTTTCTTCTTTTTCACTTTCTTGTCTTCCTTTTCCCTTTTCACTGCCTCCTCTGCTTCAAATTACCTTGTCTCAGAGGTTAGGTATTGAAGTGTCCTCAGCTTGAACAAAGCCAAAATTTTCCTCCTGACCACATAAACTGAAGTCCTTGCACTTGATGCTAATATGTTACAATATGTTTCCCGGACAGCAGGTGGCACTGTGGGTTTTTTTAGGAGACAGATCACAACCAGCAATTCTATGTTCCCTTTTTCAAACGTAGTTGTCTTCAGTAATTGCCTGATCCTTTCTTCAGCATTCATACCCTATCAGGTCAGGATCTTAAAACTCTTAAGAATCTCTCAGGGGCAGATCTCACAGTGTCACCTGTCTCTGGTTCTTATGTGGTGCGGTAGTCCTTCAACCTGTCCCAAGAGTAGAGTTCTGATTCCTGCAGGCAAAATTAAGATGGCTGGGCTTTGGGTGCCTGCTAAGACCTTCTCATGACCTTCCCCCAATGAAAGCCCCATTGGCTGCAAAGGCCTTCTCAGTATAGCTGCCTCACCAGCCACCAAACGGATGGGAAATCCCCTCCAACCGGCCTCCTAATCTGGTTACTGTATACTGTTCCAGTCCTCCCATTCTTCAAAGCTTTCCACTCAATGTGCAGCTTTCCTCAACTGCTGAAAACTCCAGAAAGTCCTCCTCCCACCCCGGACCTCTGTGAGGGGGGCAGCTGATTCTAGCTGACTGCAATCAGTTGCTTAATTCATCAGATTTTCACCGCTTGGGATCATATGCTGTATCCAGTTCACCACCTCCTCACTGTGCTCCCTGAGCTATGACTCTGGGTAAGGTCCTCACCAGGTGTGGCTGGGTTCTCTCTTTTTTCCCAGTCATTCTAGGAGAGCTCAGCTAAACAATCTTTCTGGTCCACCATTTACTCCAGCCCTTCAAAATATTTGTTTTTAGTCTTTGTCCACTTTTATGTGAGGTTGGTCTATTTTCCTCCCTATTGATTAATGGGAGTTCTTTAGGGATTGAAGAAATTAATTCTTTGTATGGATGTGAGTAGCACATATTTTTTTCCCCAGTGTGTTTTTATCCACTTGATTTTTGCATTTTCAATGTTTTTCTTTTATTTTTCCATGTAATAATTTTAAAATATATATACAGATTTTATGTGGTCACATTCATCAATTTTTTTCTTTCATAACTTCTGGATTTGCACCATTCTTAGAAAATCTTCCCTCTGTAAGGTCATTAAGAATTTTTTCAATGACCTTGGTACTATCATAGTTTGAATTTTTTACATTTAAAATTTGATTGAATTGGTTCTTTTAATGCTTTATATTATATATTAAAGTATAAATACCGTACTCATTTGTGTTCATTTTGTTTCTAGTTCAAATATTTCTGATTTTATTCTCATTTTTCTCATTTGTGAAATAGAGATATTAAGTACTGCTGAATGCCATCCATAGCTTTTGATGGGGAGATATCATCTTTACATTGAAAACTCAACTGGAATTTTTTTCCCTCCCTACTTAGAAGCTTTTGCTCATGATTGAGTTTGGTGCCCCAAAGGGAGAAATGAGACTAATATACTCCAAGAGATAACCAGCATTAATAACAAAAGGCAGAAAATCTAAGTTAGCCCTTTCATATCTGTATACATGGGGGTTGCTGCTTCCTCTTATAATAATTATGTATGTATTTGATTATATAGATACACAACTATCTTTTTTTCTTTTCAGTTTTTGGGTGGGGCTGGGTTTGAACCCACCACCTCCAGTATATGGGGCCAGCGCCCTACTCCTTGAGCCATAGGCACCGCCACAACTATCTTTTTCAAAATGATTTTGGCTACCTATGAAGTAGATTCAGAAAGTGAGTCATAGTTTTGAATTGATTATTTAGAACTCAAAATGATATTCCACTAAAACAATATTTCAAATGTTGATTTAGTTCTTGGGCTTTATTAAAAATTCCAGATTTATGTATTATGTAATTCAGGATAGGAAAAATGTTGCTATGTCAAAGCCACATAACAATATTTCATGACCCTGTTTCCCTGGTAATATGCATCTGAGGGGCACATGAGGAGTCCCCAAATAGGTCTACCCCAGTCCCAGCAGCAGGAATGAGCTTCATGAACTGTTAAGTAGTTGTGGCACTGTTTTCCAATCAGAATACCTCTTTATATTTGTCTTAGAGAAGTTATTATATGATATTCATCTGTTGTCCTAAATAGGATAATAGAGTAATTAGGACTTTGGTGTAGAATTTCACTGGTATTCTATTTTTTTCCCAGCAAACAATTATCTTTAGGGAAGTTTGCAAGCATGAGTAGGGTCTTAGCAACCAAGGTGGGTTTCAAGGAAAGAAAAGTCCTGGGGAAGATAAGGCAAGAGATGGTTTTCTAAGATAGGAACTTAGTCATGCACAAAAATAAGATAGCAATGTTGTTGGTTAGCCTAGGCACCAAAGTGGGAACTGAGGTTCAGGAACAAGAAGAAAATCTCATTATCGGGACTAAAATTAAAGACTACTTAAAAGGGTGAAATGATTCTGAGTCTCACACCAATGATTTGGAGGTAATTAATCCCTGGATATCTAAGGTAGGGACCTGTTTTGGGACAAAGCATCAGTGGTAGGTGAGAATGAAGTAGTAGACTATGGGCTGTGGGTGGGGGTGGGGGTAAAGGAGAAAGTTTTCCACCCCAGAGAAGTAAATGCCCATTATTTTGGGACTACCAATATTGCTGTGTTTTTTTTTCTAGCATAAAATATATATTTGTTTCAGAATAACTTACTGATTTTGACTATATGGAAAAAGGCATATGCTCATTCTATTTCTCAATGACATTTATGAATGTTATAATGGTAATGACAATTATGAAAGGTTGTCTAATTGATATGTAAACAGTATTTACTGTGAGCCAAATCTATGAGAAAAGCAGCTAGCCTAAGAGAGAATAAAGTTCCCCTGTTGCAAACATAAATTATGACAGTTTGGAATAAAAACCAAATTATATTTTGCTCTTTGATGCATCGTGCATGCTATCTATGTCCTTTGCTTCTCCCTCCATCTGTCTTCCCGCTGTTTCCCTGCTCATTAACACCTCCACAAGAAAGTGGGCTGGGCGATGACAAGAAATAAAAATACAAGTTGAACTGCAACTCAGAATTTCACTTAAGAAAAAAAAACAACATGAGAATGATATAAATTTCTCAATTGTGAAAATAAATTGTAACCCTGGTTAGTATATGGTATTTTAAATATGTGAAAAATGATGAGGAATTGGAGCACATTCCATACAAAAGAACGAGTTCGCAGAATGTTATCAGCGAAATGACCACATAGATAGACTGCAGGAGTATCTGTCGTGCAGGTGGGGACTGCAGAAAAATGCATTTGTGCATAATGAATAAGCAAGTACATATAAACTCTTAAGACGTAACCACATTTCTGGAAGCTAACTACAAAACTTGACGTAAACATGGAAAAGCTGAAGTCACCAGAGTCGAGAAAGGTGTTTGCATTGGAAAGGGGAAAGATTTTTTTATTTTTTAAAGTTACTTCAGCAACATTTTCAAAAAGAAGGTTGGGGTAGAAGTACATAATATTAATATAATAGGCATGTAGGCTATTTAGGCTATTCTTTAAATCACGTTTATACTTTTATTTAAATCTCAAAATTTTTACAATGAATTACTTTTATTAACAGAAAGTAATTTTTAAAGAAAAATTTTATGTCTCCTATTTGTTCCTCTCTCAGTGCAGTTTATACTGTGACATTTATTAGTCAAACCCATGTCACAGTGAGGAGGAGGCAGAAATCAAACTGGGAATTTCCAAAACACAAATGACTTTAAGGATCAAGGCTTGGAGTTTAGCATAAATGTGATCATGTATTTATGCTCATTGCATTTATCAGCCTACATCCCAATAGGAAGGACTTTTAAAATTCAAAGATTGAGTGACCCAACTTATAGGAAATTCAGTGGCTTAAAATTATTTTCTAAGTGATGTGATCAGATAACTAGACACAAATTATAACTTGCAGCTATAAGAAAATTATCACCACAAAATATTAATGATTTGTTCTAGAAATTGCCTACATTCAGTTTCAAAGTAGAAGTATATATTAAAATATGTAACTATATATTATATATTGTAAATACATGTAAATATATTATATATATGTGCCTATATATATGACAAATCAAATGTAATTGAAGATTATATTTATTATCTATTAGTGAATTTCTGCACTTCAATGAAATTATAGACTTCAAATAACTTTTAGTGGCATTTGGTATAAATAGACTCATTTTAGAAGAATTTCACAAATCCTTTTTTGAGGATAAATATTAAGTTTTTATTTATATTTTTGTGATGCAGACCTAAAGAAGTGCCCAAATCATCTACCTAAACATGGAGCTTATTTTAAGATTTATTGATTGACTCCAGAATACAACATTGCTGAAGTTTTCAGGATCTGCTCTTTAAAACCAACTGGTAATATCTGGCTATATTACCAAATCTGGGCAAACATTGGTCACCCCTGTGTCTGTGAACATGCTCATTCACTTAGGAATCTGCTAAACTTTGTGCTGAGATCCACTGTGAATCATGCAGCATTGACTTCAGAATTGAGTATGTCCTGAGCACACTCCAGAATTCACAAAAAAGTCAAAATTAATAAACATAAAATTTTTCATTGAAATGGATAAAAGTACTCAGTGACTAGCATGAAAGCTCTAAATGTAGATTAAATAATTTTCTTAATTGCTTTATAATACTATTAATAATACAGCAATGCTATTTTTATTAGGTTATATTGTACTCCTGTTTATCATAAAAATCCATGTCTCATATACTTCCTGATATCTGAACACTGAAGTTTGTACAAGTGAAATAATTTTTTCATTACAGAATAGCTGGCTAGAACCCAAATATATCAAGTCATACATGATCACTGGTCATTCTGAGCCATACTGCTTCTCTTTGTTATTAAAGAAATAGAAGAATCTTTGAAGGAAATTGATGGAATTGAAAGTACTTTCATGTGTAATTATGAGAAAGAAAGGTTAAGACATTTCCAAAAATAAATTTTACTTTGCAAAGGATTGATTAGAAAAAGGTTAGAGGATAAGATTAAGTAGGTTTGGTTGACTCTTTTACAATTTACTAATAAAGTTTCATTGTGCAAATTATTTAATTTAGGCCTTTTGCTTTTCATCTACAAAATGGAGATAGAATTGTTCCTATATCACAGCTCTGTAGAGGTGACTAAATTATTTAATAATAGAAAGGACTCAGGACAGTGAGTAGGTGTTCAGTGTTAGTTATTATTAGATGCTGTTACCACTATATGCCTAGCACTGTTATGCCCTTAATATGCATAATTTTATTCAATCCTTACAACATCAGTGGTGGATAAATATTATTATTATTCCCATATGGCAGATCAAAAGAATTTTGGTGAGTGACCACTTCTACAAGTTTAATATGATTAGGAGTCAAGATTGAAACACAGATCTGTGTAAATCTAGAACAGCTCGTTGGTGAATTAAAAACTATTTTTCATTTGGGCAGTGCCTGTGGCTCAGTGAGTAGGGCGCCAGCCCCAGCCAAACTGCAACAAAAAATAGTGGGGTATCGTGGTGGGCGCCTGTAGTCCCAGCTACTTGGGAGGCCGAGGGAAGAGAATCGCCAAAGCCCAAGAGCTGGAGGTTGCTGTGAGCTGTGACGCCACGACACTCTACCAAGGGCGACAAAGTGAAACTCTGTCTCTAAAAAAAAAACAAACAAACAAAACTATTTTGCATTTTCAAAGTGTTGTTTAAAAAATGGGACACAGACCATATGTGGCCCACAAAGCCTATAATCCTGTCTGAACCTTTGCAGAAAGTGTTTGCTGACTGCTACTCTCATGTAATTTTTCCTTCTATAATACCAGACTGGGTGCCTCCTGAGAACTGGTTGTTTATCGTAATTGATAAAATCATTCACTTTTTCATTTATTAAACAGACATTTATTGTGCATTGGTATGTGTGAGGCACCTGTCTTAGTCCCTTTGAGTTGCTATAACAAAATACCTTAGACTGGGCAGTTTATTAACAACGGACATCTATTGTTCACAGTTCTGGAGGCTGGGAAGTCCAAGATAAAGCATCAGCAGATCTGGTACCTGATCAGTACTCATTCTCTTCTTTATAAATGACACCTTCTTGTTGTATCCTCAAGGCAAATGGGCAAGCAAGCATTCTTGGGCCTCTTTTATAATCCCAGGATTTAATCACTTCCCCCAAACCCTCACCTTTTAATAATATTACAATAGGGATTAAGTTTCAACATATAAATTTGGGGAGGTATTCAGACCATAGCAGCATATGTGTGGGCACCAGGTCTAGGAAAACAAATGAGGTAAGAACATTTGCCAACAAGAAACTTAAAGTTCTGTGGCAAAGTCTGAGAGAAAATGGACAATTATGGGACAGTATGACTGATCTTCTAGGACAATATCACAGGGTTCTATGAAAACACATAGAAGGGACCTTTGACTGTCACATTCAGGGGTCATATGTGCCTTCCTGGAAGAACTGATACTTACAATGGATTACAAATGTTACATTAAGAGCAAGGAGAGGGTATTCTAGGAAAATGAAGATATAATTATGGGCTCCATTGGAGGGGGTATGCTTTAAAGCCATTTTCTATAATATTAGATTGGTTTTAAAGAATGTGACTCTTGTGACAGCAGAAAATATGCATGTGGTATATCAGGAAATGTGAAGCTTGCACAAGGTAGGCTCAATTTGGGCAAGGCTCATGGGGATGCAGCAAAGGGCAGACAGAGACACGATGTAGCATTTTGGACACAGAGTGAATGCTCTTCAAATATGGTAGGGTTTTGAGTAAATAAAGGAAACATTTAGGAAGAAGAATGGATTGGGTGATCAAATGTTATAAAAACAGCAAAGAGTCAAGAACTCCTAAAGTTCTTAGCTTCAGTGGCAGCTGGCTTAGCAATGCCATGGGCCAAGGTGTGAAAAGCAAAGGTGTGGCAATTTATGGATAATGATACCAATTTCAATTTTGGGCAGGTCTTTAGGGCATATAAAATTAGAATGAGGGATTTGAATGACTATAGGTAGTTGGAATCATGCAAAGGGGTGGTGGGATTGGTCAGAAAGACCTTTCAAAGCCAGAGAAGGCAGTCCAGTCCTTAAATACACTGTTTAAACAGTAGACAGAAGGGGAGAAACAGTGTTTGTCACAATATTGCACTGTACCACTTTTAAAATTTCCCTTTCAACTGCTTGTATCCAGTTTAGCCATTCATCTACCTGGAAGTAGAGAGTTGAAACAGAGCACCTTTTAAGAAAAACTACAGAAATCACATTGGGTGGAGTGTACAGAATTCTGAGGTCCTGACTCTTTGTAGCATGGCTTTTGTGGGTGTGCATGTCAGATTCTGTTTTTAGAGGCCGTTGATAAGAATAGGCTTATCTGCGAGAAATTTAAAATTTTAACTGAGACACTGCTGTATTCCTTGATCACTTCTAAGAGTTTTAACAAACTCTTGGGCTCAAGGGTTTCTCTTGCCTCAGCTTCCTGAGTAGCTGGGACTACCAGCCCTCCACAATGTCTGGCTAATTTTTCTATCTTTTTCCTTTTTCTTTTTTTTCAGAGCTGGAAATCCAAAGTCTTATATCTAACTACCTGCTTAAGATCACCACTTGGTTGTCTCATACTCAATTCCATACTAAGGTTGTGACTTCCCTCACCAAACTTTATCCTGTTGTGGTGCTCCCCAGCTCACTGCATGGCAACTCCATTATTTACTCCCTAGTTGCTAAAGTCAAAATTTCACCTGTGATCTCACTTTTTCTCATACCCAACATTCAATCCTTCAGCACATCTTGTTGGTCCTACCTTCAACATACATATGTTGGAATTTATTTTTAATCTGGGTCAGTCACCATCATCTCTTGCCCAGTTGTAGTCTTAGTGCTAAGCCACTTGCTTCTTACTCACCCAAATTTAAAGAGCAGCTAAGTGAAAATAGTCAAGTAGAAGTTAGATATTTCTCCTCTGCCCAAAGTTCTCTACTGGTATCCTCTCACTCAGTGAAAGCCAAAGTCTTCATTCATTTCTGTATCCTTAGTGCCTAAAATTAAGTCCTGTGGATTATAGGTATTTGGTACATATGAGCAGTGAATGAATGTGTTATCCATAGTATATTTTAAAATGTATATATTTTTTTTTCCACAGTTTTTGGCTGGGGCCCTTTTTGAACCCGCCACCTCCGGTATATGGGGCCGGTGCCCTATGCCTTTGAGCCACAGGAACTGCCCAAAATGTATATATTCTTAAAGTAAGATGTTTTGTTCCTTTTCATCCCTTTTTTTAAAAATGATTTTTAATTCCTTAGATAGCAGGGGGATTTGGGGTCAAGAATACAGTGGGAGATAGACTAAAACCATATCCAAAAGACAGAAAAAGTATAGAGAATGAATTTCACAAATGCTAAAAATAAACCATTTCTACTCAGAAAAAAAGAGAGAAAAATACCCAGAGGCTAGAAAAGAGAAAGTACATCTGAGTGCTAAAGCATCACACCTAATGACAAATTGGGACCAAATTAATACTAAAAGTGCTGGGATTTAGGGCCCGCTCAGGAGGTGGAGGACTAAAATGGGACCACCAGTGGAAGACTGGCAGTGGGTGGGGGAGGGAGGTGAATTAGTTCCAGTCAACAAAGAAGAGTCACCCCTGAAGGCCTGGAGCCCAGCCCACATCATTTGCACGGAGTCCAAAATTACACAACTCATGTGGAGAAGCAACCCCAAGGCTCTCATTTAAGGCCAAGTTTGGAGCCATGGAACCCAGAGAGCAAGACTGTGGCACATGGAACCCATGATAGTGGTTGCCTCTAGGAAGTGGGTAGGGTAGTGGTGGTGAAAGAGGATTTCAGCTTTATCTATGGTATTTGTTGGGAAGAAAAAGGCAAATAAATGTGAGGAATTTTTCAATTTTTATGAATACATAAATATTTTTCTGGTATTCTGTGTATTCACTTTTCTGTAATTATTTTTAAAGTAATTTTTTTAAAGAAATAGGAGTAGTTTATGAAGTGCTTTTATGATATTTCTAGTGGTTTAGATTTGTTTCCTATAACATTTATTTGGTAGCATCAGGAGTGGTTTTTTAAAATTATCTATTAATATAATTTTCCACATTTGTTTTAAGTTGTAATGTAGCTCAATCTGTTAAAATTACTTTCTTGGGATAAAAGTGAAAAAAAAATCAAATGTCATTTTTTTATGTTGATCTATTTTATAGCACCGAATTGAATGCAATGCAAACCCACAGGGCAACCCCTACAATTCCTATCATAAGGTATTTTATAATGAGTGAGAATTAGAAGCAGTTAAATATCCTTGAATGTTTGCATGTGATTGTCAAGTAGAACTTATACTGAGTGTATGTTTGTGTGCATGAGTATGTTGCTTTCAGTTAAAATTTTTAAACTCTTTTTGAAAGAAATAATCCATTTTATGTGTTACTTCATGAAAAATGCTCAAGTATAAAACTGGAATATTTACTGGCTATAAAACTTCCTGAAAATCTGGCTGTGCCTGTGGCTCAGTGAGTAGGGTGCCGGCCCCATATACCCAGGGCTGCGGGTTCAAACCCAGCCACGGCCGAACTGCATCAAAAATTAGCCGGGCGCTGTGGTGGGCGCCTGTAGTCCCAGCTACCTGGGAGGCTGAGGCAAGAGAATTGCCTAAGCCCAGGAGTTGGAGGGTGCTGTGAGCTGTGACTCCACAGCACTCCACCGAGGGTGATAGAGTGAGACTCTGTCTCTACAGAAAAAAAAAAAAAAAAAAAAAAAACTTCCTGAAAATATCTACTGGATGCAACATTAAATGTTCTGTTAATCCATATTAATACCTATGCCAAGAGCTGACAGTAAATGGTCATGTATACTAATACTTTGGAATAAAAAAAACTTATATCTTAGTCAATGGCCATTTGAAATAAAATAGACTTTATTATTCTGAATCATATGTTGTTCTCTCAGATGTGAGTTCTTTCTCTTAAATTTTTACCTTAAAAGAAAATTGTCTGCTTTTCAGAAATAAAGGTATTTTCCTCTGAGAAATAATTTCCAGTCAAAAATATCATCTTTTAAAATGTGCTTTTGAATCACCCTCTTACATCTCTTGTTCACTTTTTATTTTAGCTCACTGCATATTTTGAAAGCTGCAAAACAGATCTTACTCAAATTTTCCAAAACAATTCTTTGTTGGAAAAAGATTGAGAATCAGACATGTAAAAGCATGGACCCAAGGATGCTCTTTGAAATTTTAAGAATTTGATGAATCTAGATTTTTAAAATGGAATTCTTTCTCTTTTTATACACTTAACTGATATTTCCATTGTAAATTTCTTGACATTTCATGGAGACATTTATATAGTCAAATTTTATAGTTTTTATGAATATGATCTGCTCAGATCTTACAGCTGTTCTTGAACCTGTGGCTGGAATGGCAGCTTGAACCTGTCCTCAACAGAGGGTTCATCCGTTCCTCTATCACTTAATGTGTTTAGAGGATGTGGATATGCTAATGTCTGCAGAACACTTCAGATATCAGAGTGAAAGAGGTTTATTCATTCCAGGTTGGCGACTAAAGATAGGGATCTTTTAAACAGAAATGGCAATTGGAAAAATCAGGTAGTATAGATACTACTACTACTAATACTAATAGATAGTATTAGAAGAGGCATTTTAACCAACATGTGATGAGGAAGGTTATAAGGAGAAACAGAGGAGAGAGTATAAAGAAGAGACCTGAATCTAACTTAATTCCCAGAATAGCATGCCCAGGAATTCTAACAGAAGCTGATAATGTTTTAAAATTTATATTCTCATCAATCATAATTATGCTTGAAAATTGTGCCAGGCACTGATAAGATAGTACTAGTGATGGGCTTGGGACACATGCCATTCTCCTGGGAATTTCAAAGGGTGAGAATAACTTGCATGAAGTGAGAGTGAAACATAGACAAGCATGGTCTTTAGACCACGACAATTGAGAAAGAAAGGTAATTATGTTAACAAAGAGCTTAATTAGAAATGAGGCCTTTGAAAGGATTTTAAATCTCTTTGATTACTATAATGACCTTCTTTATTGAATTAATTAAAGTTGAACCTAGAATTCTATATCTGTCTGGAAACCAGATTTTAGAAAATCTTTTTACATAGATTCGTTATTCTGGTATTCCCAAACTGGCTAATAAGCTGGAACAAGTGGAGGGGGCTTAACAAAGGGTCCAAAGTCATAAGCTCCACCCGTGCCTGCTACTTCCAAATCTCTAGGATGGAGATTGGGAATTTAGTTTGCTTTATTAATTTATTTGCCTAATAGAGATGTGGTCTACATATTGAAAAAATCAGAACTTTAAGTAACTTAGTAACATTTTATTTGTTAAATAACAGCAAAATCTGTCATTTATTTTGTGTATACTATGTGCTATAATAGGCATTTTCTCTAGCCACATACCAGTGCTTCTAGGTACCATCATTCTCCTTTTACAGGTTAACAGTTAAATAGCAGGACAAGTCTATAGCTTGCCTAAGGTCTTCTTACAGTTAGTAAAAGGCAGAACTGGAATTTCAACACATTTCTTCAGCTTAACTCCAGAGTTTGTGAGCCTCTCAGAATAGCACAGATAAAACATCATGATCCTTCATACCAGGTCCTGAAACCATGTATTCACGTATTAGATTTGCTCTTGGCATATTTAGTAAGAAGAGTTTTATATTTATTTCCAAAAAGACCCAACAATTTTTAGCATGCTATTTAAAAGCCCATTGGTAATGTTTATTGTTCTGTAAATAGAGATCAGTCAGTCTTTTTCACAACTAGATTAGGCTTCGAAAATTGGCAGGAGGATTGGAACCTTCCTCATTTGCAGGTTATACATTTGGGGTTTCAGCTTCTCCTTCCATTTCTGGTTCCCACAATGCATTCTTGTTTAGGGTTATCAGCACATAATCTTCATTGCACTGCAGTAAACCATAAACCAAGGATTTCCTACTTTGGATTACCTACAGAAAGACAATGCTGTGAATAAAAGTCCTATAAGAAATTAATCATTATGACAGTCTTCACAGAAGCAATTCATGTTTTATATATAGATGTTCTAAAATGTTAAAGCAGAAAGCATGATGGATAAATACAGGAAAATCGTGATGAATGAATTACTCTTGCACACAAAGGCACTCTTCAATTTGCATCAGGCGTTTGGTTCCCAGGATCATCTTATGAATTGCTTTGTTTATATTTCTATCTCTCTGCTTTGCGCAATGCACCAAGTAGACTCGGACAATTCTGTATATTAGTTAGGGAGAATGAAAATGTTTTGGGGGCAACCTGGCAGCTGTGCTGGGAGAGCGTATTTCACAATCTCTCCATTCTCTCCAACTCATCAGGCTAATCGCGTACAAGCTGGGTGTTTACAGCTTGGGGCTATGGAGGAGGGGAAAATATTTTGGCTGATGTGCACTGATGCCAGTCAGTTGAGGGACTCCTGTTGCTTAGCAAATCTGCCCTTTTTCTAGTTCAGCTAAAAAAATTCTGGCAGTTGTCTGGTAGGTTACATTGGAAAGGAGAGCTCTGCCATTGAGGCAAAAAACCCTTCTGAGCACAAGCACAGTGCGTGTTGGTTAACTTACCTCTTTCATGCAAATATGTATGTATAAACATGTTTAAATATTTATGGGGAAATGATCACATTTCTACGTGAGAGTGGAACAAAAATTGCATTTAGACTGCAGCTTGGCTGTAGGCTGCAGCTTGTGGGGCATATGAAATAACACTTTCCTCCCCATCTCCAGGCTATCAGCGCAAACTTTTTGTTCTTGATCAAATTTGTGTAACACATAAAAGTTCAATATTTTGAAATAATAAAAGGCTCGCCCTCCTCTGGTCTTCTTCCACATCCTGACCTGGTCCCTCGTCTTTGGTAGTACGCATGTATTTCTTCTTTAGTGATCTGAACTCTAGCATCATTTGAATTAAAGACCATAACAGTTCCTACTAAAATGCCCAGGAATAGAACAATAAAATGTCCAATTTTAACTTCTCAGAAGCAGATGAAGAATTCATTTCTCCATATGCACAGTTGAAATTAGTAAATAAATAAAAAGCATTGGTTTTTATTTTGTTTCTTATAAATGAATTTGGAAAACTGCATAGGGATGTTAAGATTTATAGAAATATAGTACAAGCCAGAATATGATAAATACTATAGCAATTTTATAAGAACAATTAATAGGAGATTATCGATTAGGAGACCTCTATTTCTAGTTCATCTACTCTGGATGAGATAGTCTAAAAGCTTCCTGCACAATACATTGCAAAAGCATGATAAAATATGAAAAATACCTTTCTAAGTGCAGTTAATCATGCAAAAAATTAAGGCAAATTTCTAAATAGAGAGACTAAAAGGGGGAACTTACTACCAAAAAGATGATCTGACCGTAAACGTAAAACTATCCTGGGAAAACAAGCCCCTGTCAGCAGCCCACAGTTTTGGATTTTACATGGGTGCCCATGTAACAAAAGTCAAGGATTTAGACCTGTGCAAGATGGGGAAGTGCATCCCTTTATAAAGCTAGAATGTTTCCAAAGCCACATAATCCAAGAAATGGTGCAGTACCAAAAACAAACTCCAAAACCAAAAGTATGAATTACTAACTAGGATAGAAAACACAGAAATATGTTTATCTTTACATGAGGTCTGAGTGAGTGAAAATTCCCTTCTAAAAACTAGTAACTGCAGGGACGTCCTTGTAGGGCAATTGTAAACCCCAAGTAAAGAAATTTATTTTAGGTAGTACTGAGTTGGTAGTGTCCCAGACTGCCTGGAAAGAAAAAAAAAAATCTTACTATTTTCTGGAAGAATGCACCTGCAGCTTAGGCCTTGCAGGAGTCATAGAGATAAAGCCCAGAAAAATATGAGCTAGCAATTCAAAAGCAAGCTTACACAGAGAAATAAGCAACCTTGAACTTGTTTGCTCAACACAATTTGACTACAAGGACTTTAGATATTGGACTTACTATATCCAAAATATTAAAGCAAGTGATGTAGGGATTTAATAACATTAGCAATGAAAAGGGTACTGCAGATTTAATATGCCTTATTCAAAATGCTTGGGACCAAAGCGTTCTGAATTTTGGATTTTTTTGGTTTTTGAATATTTGCATATACACAATGAAGTATCTTGGGAATGTGTGTTAGTCTGTTTTGTGTTGTTACAGAGGAAAATCTGAGACTGGGTAATTTATAAAAGAAAAGAGGTTTATTTGGCTCATGTTTCTGCAGAGCATACGAGAAGCCCAGTATACAAGAAGAGCATACAAGAAGCACTGTTCCTGGTGAGGGCTTCAAGAAGCTTCTAATCAAGGCAGAAGGCAAAGGGGGTGCAGATGTCACAAGGTGAGAGAAGAAGCAAGAGAGAAAAGGAGGAGTGCTATGCTCTTTTAAGCAACCAGTTTTCCCATGAACTAATATGGTGAGAATATACTCATTACCTCAGGGAGGAATCTGCCCTCATGACCCAAACATCTCCAGCTAGGCTCCACTTCCAACATTGGAGATTGAATTTCAACATAAGATTTGCAATGGCCAAACATTTAAACTATGTCAGGATGGGACCCAAGTCTAAACACAAAATTCATTAATATTTTCTATACATCTTATAGTAAGGTAATTTTGAAGGTAATTTTATACAATATTTTAAATAATTTTGTGTATGAAACAAAGTTTGTAAAAAGTACTTACAAGTGGAAATTTTCACTTGTGGAATCATGTTAGCATTGAAAAAGTTTTAGAATTTAGAGCATTTGATTTTAGATTTTAGATTAATGGATGTTCAGCCTGAATAAAAAAGGTATATCTATATCTATATCCACACATATGAATCAAATAGAACTTCTAGAAATGAAAAATGAAGAATGTTGAAATGAATTTTCTACTGGATGAGATAAACAGATAACATATAGCTGAAGAGAGAATTAATGAGGTAAAAAATAAATTTAAATATTTTTCCCAATGTGCATCAGAAGAAAGACTAAAAATGGAAACCATGAATGAGAGTTAGGGACGTGAAAACTAAAATGATATGGTCCAATAAGTATTTCAGTATCTTAGAAAGGACACATTTAGGAAAGGCATGAAAAATTTTAATTTTTAATTCAGAAAGCAGAATAAATCCCAAATAGAACAAACTAAAAGAAATTGCACACCAACACACATAATATTGAAATATTATGGTAAAACATGCAGAGTATTATGCATGTTACATATCACATATTATGCAATGAGAAAGATATCTGCAAAAAAAAGTCAATTAGATCAAGAGCTAACTTCTTGATGACAATAAAATCAACCCCAAAAATGGTTGGATAATATCTTCTAAATATAGAGAGGAAAAAAGTGTCAACCCAGGTTGGTATACCTAGAAAACTCACTTTTAAGCTTAAAAGGGAAATTAAGACATTTTCAGGTAAGCTCAATAGGAGAGCTTATCACTAGTCACACTCTACAACAGATACACTTCTGATAGAGGAAAATAATTCCAGAAGAAAAGTCTGAGATACAGGAATAAGGAACAAAGAAAACTATAAGTTTGTGGGTACAGCTAAGCAAGCATATTATAAAATGTACAAGTTTAGAAGGTTAAAAAAATAAGATACTACAATAGCGAAAATAATGGACCCCCAAAGATGTCCACATCTTAATCCTCAGAACATGAGAATGTTAATTTACATGGCAAAGGGAATTTAGGTTGCAGATGAAATTAAGGTTACTGATCAGATGGCTTTAAAATAAGGAGATTATCCTGTTTATTTCCTGGGCCCAATCTAATCAGAAACATCCTTAAAAGTGGAAGAAGACAACATATGCTAAAGTTAGTTAGTGGTACATGTGATCAGTAAAAGCCAGAGTGAATGAAATGTGAGACATTCTTAACCAGCCACTATGGTCTTTGATCTTAGAAAAAGGGCCAAGGAATATGAGTGGCTTCTAGAAGCCAGAAAAGACAAAGAAAGGGCTCCTACTCAGAGTTTACAGGAGGGAATGCAGCTCACCATTATCTTGATTTTTACCTGGTGAAATCTGTGTAAAATGATAAACGTTCAACAACAATAATGAATGCCACTCAGCAAGACACCCCCAGATGTCAACATGAACACAGTTGTGAGACACTGATGTACCTACATTATAAAACCATACCAGGTTCTTTGTATAGTGCTCTCAACATAAACACATGATAGTGAGTTCACAAACTTAATTGTCAGACCTTGTACAACAGCTCTGATGGTCACTATAGAAGAAAAAAAAAATCCAAAACTGCTTTGAAAGGTGGACTAGGTACTGGCATTGGTGCATAGCTTTCCAAGGGGAGTACTTTGAAGGTAACCCTAGTGGTATTCATCAGTGAGGTATATAGTATTTTTTCTAGGATGAATTCCTGAACTTAATTGTCAGACCTTGTAGAAAAGGCAAAAATCCAAAATAAGAGAATACATACTATTCTTAACCATACATTAATCATTTCTAAAGTGTTGCCATTTACATTCCTAAAAGATTGCAATAAATATTAAAAGAAGTTATCTTATATAGACTTTACTACCTGATCAACTCAAATTACCTTATCTACTCAAACTAGTAATCAATAACAAGGAGATAACTTAAAATTAAAATTTTTGAAAATTAAAATTTTTAAATTTATAATTAATTTATGAGTTAAAGAAGAAATGATCATGGAATTTAGTAAATACTCAGAACTACACTTTTATAGACACTTTATACTGAAATTTGAGAGACAGAGTTACAGTATCACTTGGATTAGAAAAAATAAAAACATGAATTTTTTCAGTTTTTTTTCAACAAAGATCAGATGTGGAGCCCAGCACTGTACATTAATGAGTTAAATGTATGAATTATTAATACAAAATTAAAAAAATAATAGAACAAAACCCCAGGGAAGTTGAAACAAATTAATAAGGGTAAGAATTGAAACTAAGGGGAGGAGCCAAGATGGCGATCTGTAGCCAGAATTCTGCAGAGGTTCCCGTCTGAAAGGAGCGTTAAAGGACAGAAACTCAGCAAGAAAGCCAATGGTTTGGATCTGAGCCAAAAGAAAAGGACGAAGAGCGCACATCAACCCTGCTGGGGAGATCTGAGACCTCGAGGACACAAACAAAAAGGGTGCCGCGGCGCTCTCCAGCCAGGCATAAAACTGTATATACTCTCTACCTGCAAGTTGGAGTTCCTGGTGTTCCCCTCCACTCTCACCCGAAGGTCTGGAGGCCTGTCTCCCACAGAGTCCAGATTCTTGGAGATTTTCTTGAGGGGTGTGGACGGGCACAGACTGTTGCTAAACTGTGCTGGTTTTCCCGCTGGGGAGTGGTCAGAGGGGAGTGAGCCGAGAGGAGACCTGGCTGGGGGGAAGGTCTCCTGAGGCACAAAACAGCAGCCAGCTCTGGGAACAATAGCAGGAGAGCTGCACCCCTGGGGATGTTTTGAGGAGACACTCCCACTTCTGGGCAGCCAGGGGAAGCAGGCGGCTTCTCCGGTACCAGCAGAGCGGACCGCCAACCAAGGCACGTGAAGGATTTGCCTGAGGCGGTACTGGCCGGGGACAGAGTGCAGGCAATAGAATACTCTCAGAGGGGCTGCTTGGCTTATCTTTGGACCAACCCGGCCCTCAGGTGATGAAAGCTGAGACAAAAGGCTGGAACTCACAGACTGAGCCAGACCCATTTGCAGCCCCAGTCTGATCAGGGAAAATAGCCCTGACAGAAATAAATTCTGCAAACTTATTCTGTTCCAGCAGCAACATCAATCAGGGACAGGGTTGGAACTGAGTGAATGCTTCACCTCCCCCTGCCAAATAGTAGCAGGGAGTAGTGGACTGGTTGTGGAGCCACAAACATCACTGTGACCCAGGCAGGCGCAAACCTCTGGAGCATCTGCTCATTGGAGGAAACTGAATCACAACTGTTACCACCGACTGGGTGCGACAGAGGGGCAAGGCAGGGAAGGAGGCATCAACCTTCCCAGACTAATCTACTTGCTGGGGGTGCCCTCCTGAGCTCACAGAGCACCGGAGCGAATTATACAAGAGCTTCCAGCAGATCCCTG
>CAUYRH010101810.1:0-27413 GCA_963574655.1 Perodicticus potto | reverse complement strand
AAATATCATGAATGTTACATTAATCAGGTGGATAAAAATATCTCCAATTGTATGGGAAGCCCGCACACTGTACTCCAAGCCTGAATCATTGTACACAGTTATGACTCAATAAAAAATAATTAAAAATTAAAAAAAAAATAGAAATAAAATCAAAGCAGGAGGAATTAGGTTACCAAACCTGAGACTGTACTATAAATTGATAGTGATCAAAACAGCATGGTACTGGCACAAAAACAGAGGTAGATGTATGGAACAGAATAGAGAACAAAGAGATGAACCCAGCTACTTACTGTTATTTGATCTTTGATAAGCCAATCAAAGACTTTCAGTGGGGAAAAGACTCCCTATTTTATAAATGGTGCTGGGTGAACTGGCTGACGACCTGTAGAAGACTGAAACTGGATCCACACCTTTCACCATTAACTAAGATAGATTCTCAGTGGATTAAAGATTTAAACTTAAGACATGAAACTATAAAAATACTAGAAGAAAGTGCAGGGAAAACTCTTGAAGGAATGGGCCGGGGTGAATATTTTATGAGGCAGAGCCCCCAGGCAATTGAAGTAGTATTAAAACTACACTACTGGGACCTGATCAAACTAAAAAGGTTCTGCACAGCCAAGAACACAGTAAGTATAGCAAGCAGACAGCCCTCAGAATGGGAGAAAATATTTTCAGGTTATGCCTCTGACAAAGGTTTAATAACCAGAATCCACAGAGAATGCAAACGTATTAGCAAGAAAACAACAAGTAATCCCATCTCATGGTGGGCAAGGGACTTGAAGAGAAACTTCTCCAAAGAAGACAGCCACATGGCCTACAGATACATGAAAACATGCTCACCATCCTTAATCATCAGAGAAATGCAAATCAAAACTACTTTGAGATATCATCTAATTCCAGTAAGATTAGCCCACATAACAAAATCCCAAAACCAGAGATGGTAGCATGGATGTGGAGAAAAGGGAACATTTCTACATTGCTGGTGGGAATGCAAACTAATACATTCCTTTTGGAAGGATGTTTGGAGAATACTTAGAGATCTAAAAATAGAACTGCCATTTGATCCTATAATTCCCTTACTAGTTATATACCCAGAAGACCAAAAACCACATTATAACAAAGATCTGTACCAGATTGTTTATTGCAGCCCAATTCATAATTGCTACGTCTTGGAAGAAGCCCAAGTGCCCATCGATCCACGAATGGATTAATAAATTGTGGTACATGTATACCATGGAATATTATGCAGCCTTAAAGATAAATGGAGACTTTACATCTTTCATGTTTACATGGATGGAGCTGGGACATATTCTTCTTAGCAAAGTATCTCAAGAATGGAAGAAAAAGTATCCAATGTACTCAGCCCTACTATGAAGCTAACTTATAGCTTTCATATGAAGGCTATAACCCAATTATAGCACAAGAATATGGGGAAAAGGGCACGGAAAGAGAGGGGGGAGGATAGGTGAAGGGAGGGTAATTGGTGGGATCACATCTACGGTGCATCTTAGAAGGGTACAGATGAAACTTACTAAATGCAGAATACAAATGTCTTCATACAATTACTAAAAAAAGTGCAATGAAGGCTATGTTAAACAGTTTGATGAAAATGTTTCAGATTGCATATGAAGCCACCACATAGTACACCATGATAGCACTAATGTACACAGCAAAGATTTAATAATAAAATAAAAAATAAAAATAAATAAAAAACCAAACAACAACAGAAAAAAGTAAGGTAAGACAAGGATGGTCACTTCATATTTGTTAAGGTAAACACTCAACATGATGAGATATCAATTATTAACATTTATGCATCCAACCAGAATCCAGAATGCTCCTCAATTTATAAGAGAGACCCTAACAGACATGAGCAATTTAATATCTTCCAGCACTATAATAGTTGGAGATTTTAACACCCCTTTTGCAGTGCTGGATAATACGCCAATAAGAAACTTAGCAAAGAAATTTTGGACTTAAACTTCACCATACAATAATTGAATTTAACAGAAATCTATAGAACATTTCATCCTAACAAAACTAAATACATGTTCTTCTCATCAGCACATGGAACATCCTCCCAAATTGATCACATCATAGGTTACAAGTCTAACTTCAGCAAATTTTAAACTATAGAAATCATTCCTTATATTTTCTCAAATCATCACGCAATAAACATTGAACTAACCAATAACAGGTATCTGCATACTCGTACAAAGACATGGAAACTAAATAACCTTATGTTGAATGATAGCTGGGTCATAGATGAGACTAAGAAGGAAATTGTCAAATTTTGAAATAAAACAATTATGAAGACACAAATTATCAGAACCTGCGGGATACTGCAAAGGCAGTCCTAAGAGGGAAATTTATAGCATTGCAATCCTTCCTCAAGAGAACAGAAAGAGAGGAAGTCAGTAACTTAATGGGGCATCTTAACAACTTGAAAAGAAAAAACATTCCAACTCCAAACCCAGTAGAAGAAAAGAAATAACTAAAATTAGAGCAGAATTAAATGAAATTGAAAACAAAAGAATTACTCAAAAGATCAATGAATTGAAAAGTTGGTTTTTTGAAAATTCAACAAAATTGATAAACCTTTGGCCAATCTAGCCAAAAATAGAACATTAAAGTCCCCAATATCATCAATCAGAAATGACAAAGGCAAAATAACAATATACTCCTCAGAAATTCAAAAATTCCTTAATGAATATTACAAGAAACTTTATTCTCCAAAATATGAAAATCTAAAAGAAATTCACCAATACTTGGAAGGATGCCAACTTCCTAGAGTTAATCACAAAGAATTGGAAATGTTAAACAGACTTATATCAAGTACTAAAATAGAATCAACTGTATGAAATCTCCCACAAAAGAAGAGTTCGGGACCACATTTCTTCACATCAGAATTCCACCAAACCATTAAGGAGGAACTAGTACCTATAATACTAGTACAAAACATTGAAACAGAAGGAATACTTCCCAACAAATTCTATGAAGCAAATATTACCCTGATCCCCAAACCAGGAAAACACCCAACAAGAAAAGAAAACTATAGACCAAATATCTTTAATGAACAAAGATGCAAAAATATTCAATAAGATCCTAGCAACACAATCTAGCAACACATCAAACAAATTATACACCATGACCAAGTGGATTTTATCCCAGGGTCTCAAGGTTGGTTCAATATAGATAAATCTATAAATATAATACATCACATAAACAAACTAAAAAACAAAGACCATATGATTCTGTCAATAGATGTAGAAAAAGCTTTTGACAATATCCAGCATCCTTTCATGATCAAAACACTTAAGAAAATAGGTATAGAAGGGACTTTTCTTAAACTGATAGATGCCATCTACAGCAAACCCACAGCCAATATCATATTGAATGGAGTAAAATTGAAAACATTTCCGCTCAGATAAGGAACGAGGCAAGGTTTCCCGTTGTCTTCACTGCTTTTTAACATTGTAATGAAAGTCTTAGCCATCACAATCAGGCAAGAAAAGGAAATCAAGGGGATCCAAATAGGGTCAGAGGAGATCAAACTTTCACTCTTCACAGATGATATGATTTTATACCTGGAAAATGCCAGGGACTCAACCACAAAACTCTTAGAAGTGATCAAGGAATACAGTAGCATCTCAGGATACAAAAACCAATACTCACAAATCAGTAGCTTTTATATATACCAATAATAGTCATGCCAGAAAAATAGTCAAGGACTCTATTCCCTTTATAGTTGTGCCAAAGAAGATGAAATATTTGGGAGTTTACCTAACAAAGGACATGAAAGATCTCTATAAGGAGAATTATGAAACTCTAAGAAAAGAAATAGCTGAAAATGTTAACAAATGGAAAAACATACCATGCTCATGGCTAGGAAGAATCAAAATTGTTATAATGTCCATATTACCCAAAGCAATATACAAATTTAATGCAATCCCTATCAAAGCACCACCATCATACTTTAAAGATCTGGAAAAAATAGTACTTCGTTTTATATAGAATCAGGAAAAAAACTCGAATAGCCAAGACATTACTCAGAAATAAAAATAAATCAGGAGGAATCATGCTACTAGACTTCAAACTGTAATAGAAATCTATTGTGATCCAAACAGCATGGTATTGGCACAAAAATAGAGAGGTAAATGTATGGAACAGAATTGAGAACCAAGAGATGAACCCAGATGCCTATCATCATTTGATCTTTGATAAGCCCATCAAAAGTATCAATTGGGGGAAAGATTCCCTATTTAATAAATGGTGCTGGGTGAACTGGCTGGTGACTTGTAGAAGACTGACACTGGACCCACACCTTTCACCATTAACAAAAATTGACTCTCACTGGATAAAACACTTAAACTTAAGATATGAAACTATAAGGATTCTTAGAGAGAATTACAGGAGAAACACTTGGGCCTGGGGCTCAGCGCCTGTGGCTCAACGGGATAAGGCACCAGCCACGTACACCTGAGCTGGCAGGTTTGAATCCAGCCCGGGCCCGCCAAACAACAATGACGGCTGCAATCAAAAAATGGCCAAGCATTGTGGCAGGCGCCTGTAGTCCTAGCTACTTGGGAGGCGGAGGCAGGAGACTCGCTTGAGCCCAGGAATTGGTGGTTGCTGTGACCTGTGATGCCACAGCACTCTATCCAGGGTGACAGCTTGAGGCTCTGTCTCAAAAAAAAAAAAAAGAAAGAAAGAAATTGGCCTGGGAGAATATTTTATGAGGAGGACACCCCCCGCCCTGGCAATTGAAGCAACACCAAAAATATATTACTGGGATGTGATCAAACTAAACAGCTTCTGCACAGCCAAGAACACAGTAAGTAAAGCAAGCAGACAGCCCTCAGAATGGGAGAAGATATTTGTAGGTTATGCTTCTGACAAAGGTTTGATAATCAGAATCCACAGAGAACTCAATCTTATTAATAAGAAAAGAACAAGTAATCCCATTTCATTGTGGGCAAGGGACTTGAATGGAAGCTTCTCTGAAGAAGATCGGTGTATGACCTACAGACACATGAAAAAATCCTCATCATCTTTAATCATCAGAGAAATGCAAATCAAAACCACTTTGAGATATCATCTAACTCCAGTAACAGTGTCTCACATAAAAAAATCCCAAAACCAGAGATGTTGGCATGGATGTGGAGAGAAGGGAACACTTCTGCACTGCTGGTGGGAGCGCAAGCTAATACATCCCTTTTGGAAAGAAGTATGGAGAATACTCAGAGATCTAAAAGTAGACCTGCCATTTGATTCTGCAATTCCTCTACTAGGTATATACCCAAAAGACCAAAAAATCACTTTATAACAAAGATATTTGCACTGGAGTGTTCATTGCAATTCAATTCATAATAGCCAAGTCATGGAAAAGCCCAAGTGCCCATCAACCCATGAATGGATTAATAAATTGGGGTATATGTATACCATGTAGCCCTAAAAAAAAGATGGAGACTTTACCTCTTTTATGTTTACATGGATGGAGCTGGAACATATCCTACTTAGTAAAGCATCTTAAGAATGGAAGAAAAAATATCCAATGTACTCAGTACTGTTATGAAACCAATTTATAATCACTCACAATTTCATATGAAGAATAGATCACAACTATGGCCCAAGATGAAGGAGGGAGGAGGGGGGAGGTCAGATTGAGGGAGGATGAATGGTGGGATCACACCTATGGTACATAATGCAAGGGTACATGTCAGATCTATTAGTATAGAGTATAAATGTCTTAATACAATAATTAACTAAACGAGATGAGGTGTATATTAACCAGTGGGATGTAAGCGTTCCCAATTCTGTACGAAATCAGCACATTGTACCCCATACATACATTAATGTATACATGATCTATGTGTTTGTGATTTAATACAAAAAGTGGGGAGGGAGAAAGAATAAAGACAATGAGATATAAAGAGTTATTAAAGGTCATTAAAGGCAACTATTTTATCTTCATTCAACATCTTGCATCTTTTAAAATCTATAAAGGAAAGATGAAGATAGGATAAAGTATGACTTATTATTTTAAATAAAAATTAAAAAGCAAGAAAGCATAATATTTATAAGGATAAAGAGAATAAACTGCTAGGAAACGAACAGGTGAAATGATAAGACGTAGGCTATAAATACATAGAAGGTATAATAGTAAATAAAATTAAGACATATTTAAAACACACAATGATGCTTATTGACAAAAGACAGATAAGCTGATGCAAAACATGCCTCTGTCAACTGAGAAATGATGAGGCTTGGGCAGAGAGGAAAGGAGAGCTTTATCTCTCATTAGGGATGTGGCCTGCAAGGTGGCTGTTCTGCCCAACCAGGAAGCATAGCCTCCAGCCAAAAGCAAGTACTTCCAGGGAGGGACAGGCAATGGGATCAGGAATTTATAGGAGTGGTGGGCAGATACACATGTTTGATGAACTGTAGGAGAAGCCCAAGTGTTTTCAGGAGAGATGTGTGCACTTGAGCTTCATGCCCTTCACGGGATCTGTGTTAGAAAAATGGCGACCTTAGCATGACCCAAGGATGAGGTTTTGGCCCTCTTATGTAAAAAGTGAAGTGGAGGACAGGGAGCCTCACTGTGACTCTCTATAGACTCAGGACCTCTCCACAGTGGCCTTTTGATGGCCATTTATCAGGAAAGAATGCCAGTCAGTCATGCCCAAACCACAGAGCAGGGAGGAGCAGTATGAGGTGGCTGGTGAAAATCAGTGGGAGCAGGTCTTCCCAGAGGCTGATTCTGTCTGACCCTTAGGAAGAAAGCCTGTGGCAGTCACCAAGGGAGGGGTGGGAGAAGGCACTTGGCCTCCTATCCCATCATGGCTGGTAATTAGTTCTAAGTTTTCTCTGGGGTCCTCAGTTGGCCTCCCACCCCATCCTGACTGGGAACTAGTTCTAAAGTTTCTCTGGGATCCTCTTGGCCAAGACTGGATCCATCCAGTTAGGATTTCTGTTTTTATTTTTCACTTCTATTATCAATTGAATATTCATAGAAAAGTTGAACCCAGTAATAGCAAATATTACAAAGTTGTTGTTGTTGTTTTAAGAGACAGAGTCTCACTTTATTGCCTTCAGTAAAGTACCACAACCTCCAGCTCCGGCTTAGGTGATTCTCTTGCCTCAGCCTCCTGAGTAGCTGGGACTACAATGCCCACCTATTTTTTGTTGCAGTTGGGCCAGGGTTGGGTTTGAACCCGCCACCCTCGGTAGTGCCCTACTCACTGAGCCACAGGCCCAAATATTACAAAGTTTTAAATATTAGGTAAATTTGTCTCAATCTTTTAGAGCATTGTATCATTATCCTAAGTACATGTGTGTTCATATGAAAATAAAAATATGAATTTACCCCATGGAAAGATGAGGGGATGGCATAGTCACCACAAAAAGAGCACCCCAGGGCTGTGGTGTAAACTTGGCTCCCAGGAGTAGGAGGCTGAACACCCCCCCCCCAGCAGTCCCCTAAGGCAGTGTGTGCCTCACAAAAGGATCTTAGGTATGCCACAAACAATGTTAAAGATCACTAATTAAATTACTTTCAAAAGCGGTTCAAAGCACAGTAAGTATATTCTCATTTTCTGCCTTTTTTTTTATCAGTATAATTTAAGTGTGCCGTGGAAGTTTAACTTAGGTTCAAGTGTGCCATAAGATTAAAAAAGGTTTAAAAACACTGCCCTAAGGTAACAGAAAAGAAGACAATAAAATATTCAAGGACATAATGAATGGGGGTTAATGTTTGATTTTTCCAGACTCCTCTGCCCCTAATGAAAGCTGTGACACTGGGCAGCCACGGTCTGACATCCCTGCACATGGTCTGGGCAGAGGGATGGGGCTCCTGGAAAGTGCCGCACTGGCTATTCCCAGAGGATGTGTGTACAATGGGCTGGCTGGTTTAATCTAACAATTTTAAAACACAATGTCATTTTTTACCCACCAAATTGGCAAAGATGAAAAGATCATATGCAGCACTGATGAAAGTTTAGAGAATAAGCACCTTCCCACCTCTCTCAGCAAAGTCGATTGTGCGACTCATTTAAAGGGTGATATGATAATATCTAGCCAATTAAATAACCCAGAACCTTTAGACTAGCAACTCCACCTCTCAGAACAGTATTCCAGAGACATACACAGCTCAAAGTCAGGGTCTGTGAAATACTGAGAGGGCCACCAGCAGACCAGATGTGAAATAATGATCCTTTATATAACGGAACAAATGTGCCCGCTGGAGAGTGGAAGTCACATGAAGGCTTGCTGGTACTGTCTCCAAGTTTTATAAAGTTTAAATGAACAACAACTGGGAGTAGTATAGCATAGACAACAGTCCCATTTTTATTTTTTTTTGAGACAGAGTCTCACTGTGTCACCCTTGGTAGAGTGCTGTGGTATCACAGCTTACAGCAACCTCAAACTCTTAGGCTTAAGCGATTCGCTTGCCTCAGCCTCCCAAGTTGCTGGGACTACACGTGCCAGCACAATGCTGGCTGTTTTTTTTTTATTGCAGTTGTCATTGTTGTTTAGCATTCCCAGGCCAGGTTCGAATCTGCCAGCCTTGATGTACGTGGCAAGGAGCCCTAACCACTGAGCTACTGGCACTGAGCCCACATTTTTATCTTTTAAAAAGAAAAATTTCATATTCATTATAAACTATTGAGGTTAATTATCTCTGGGAGTGAAATTTACTTTAAAAGAAGAGAAGGAGGGAAGAAGAAAGGAGAAAGAAACTTTTTAGAGGCAACAGGAATAGACACAAAAGCTCAGAATGTTCACACAAAATCACTAGGAAATGTACATCTTTCCCCAGCAGCCACAGGAAATCTACTCATACTTCTTTTTAGTAGAGATGAGGTCTCTCTCTTGCTCAGGGCTGTCCTTGAAGTCTTGAGTTCAGGCAGTCCACCCACCTCGGCCTCCCAGAGTGCCTGGGCTACAGGCGTGAGTGGATACACTGACCTAAATCCTCTCATACTTACGTGAAATGTTATATTGTTAAAATTCCAAGTTGTATTTTCAGATATGTGCTCTTTAGAGATAACGTAGCTACAAAAATCATTACCTCATTTATTCAAGAAACCCCAAAATGACAAGCATTAAGTCCCATATTTACATGAGTGGATTTCTCAGGGGCCCCAGTGATGCGGATGGTAAAGACCCCTGCCCAGCCCCTGGGGAAGAGGGGATACAGTGAGACTGGCAGAGAGCGAGGCTCGGTTGCCTACATTCTCCACAGGACTTTCTCCTGCCCCGTCCTGTGGGTCCCGTAACTCCTTCCTTCCTGTCCCTTCAGGTCCAGGGATGGTGACACCCTGCAGCTACTGAATTCTCCCTTGCACACAGCCTTATAAGTATTTCCTGTGATATACTCTTCTGAAATTTCCCACTTGCAATACCATCTGCCTCTTCTTTGGACATGGCCTAGTGGAGCAGGAGGTTTCTCTGTCCAAAGACTTCTGACAGTGACCTCCGAGTGAAATGAAGTAAATGGAGACCCAGGCAGTCCCCTCCACTCTCCTGAGCCCCTGGCTGCACTGACTGGCAAGAGGGCTGATCTGAGGACTGTGCAGAGTCCAGGCCTCCCACGCCCCTGTCTTTTCACTGCTCAGGTGTTTCCTAAGAAAGGCCTTCCCCTTTCTCTCCATTAATCTGACTCCACTTATGCTCCCAAACCCCTCACAAAGCCAAGCCCATGTGACCAGGTGACAGCCATCCCCCTAGCCCAACATTCCTAGCATTCTACCTGTTCCGACTGTTCATTGTATTTTTTAGCTTTCTTTATTTGTGTCTGTGACCTGCCTCTTCACCTGGGATATGAACCTCATGAAGGATGAGTCATATACTAAGTTTTGGGATCCTTATAAGTAGAGCACTGGACTTTCACAGACTTGATGTGAGATATAGATGGTACAGATCTGGATGTGGGATTGATATTCTGATTCCAATAGTTCCTAGTAATCCAACTTCTATTTTTATTTTTATTATTATTTTTTTTTTTTAGGTTGCAGTCACCATTGTTGTTTGGTGGGCCCGGGCTGGATTCGAACCCGCCAGATCAGGTGTATGTAAGTGATTACATATGTGGCTCAACGGGCCAGCCTTAGCCCGTTGAGCCACAGGCGCCAAGCCATAATCCAACTTCAAATAAAATGATACATTAGGGAAGATGGTTCAGAATTCAGATTTTTAAACCCCAAGAAGTGTACTTCTAATTTCCCTAGAAAGGCCGAAAATATCAATTCAACTTAACATTTACGGAAAAATCTACTAGTACAGCAAACATTGTCAGGCACTAGAATATTTTTAAAAGTACAGTTTCTATCATCAAGAAGCTCATGGTATAATGGAAAGGGAAGATACACAGGAAGGCAAAATATGCTGAATTCATCAAAGAGCATCATCTTAAAGAATCTGACAAACTCTGGGGAGTCCTGAGAGGTTCCTGAATGTGGCAGGGACCAAGGCCAATGTTTAAGCCTGACACAGCTGGGGTGGTACTTTGGAAGGTGAATTGGGTGTGAGTTGTGCCATTGGGCAAAACTGAACAGAAAGTCACAGAAGGGTTGGAGGCAGCTGGTGAGAGAAGACTCCTTGCTGCTCTCTTGCATTTCTGCACATCTTACAAGCAGAAGAAGTGACTGTCTTTATTCTGGACTACCTATTCAAACATGTGTGTGTAGCAACCAGACTAGAAATACAGAGAGATCTCCCTCTGGAGTGAAGGGCAGGGACGCTTTCTGCCTGTATAATAGTTTGCATTTCCTAAGGTCAGAATTCCTCTCCTGACACACATCACTGCATATACCCGTGTTGCCAGACACTATTTGAGTTGCCTGTGGGAATTAAGGCTTAGAGCATTGGCCTCAGATAGGCTTATGCTCACTGCCTGCTGTGGTGTGAGTAGTGAAGCCCTTTGTGTTTGACCTGAGTCTCTGGTTTCCTGCTGGCATACGTGACACTGTGCCAAGTTAACTTGTTAGCTTATAGGTAGGGTGAAAATACAGGCTTTTTAAAGTTCCTGTCAGAGACTACTGCACTAACCTTACAAAAGACACTGAGACTTATTCTGTTTCCTTAGCTATATAGCACAGTTAACGACACTGGTTTTGTAGGGGCTGCTGTGAGGCATAGCAATGCCTGCAAAGGGAAGGTCGATTCTCTCTCAGCAAGTCAGAGTAGCAGGAATAGAAATAGAAGAGCAGTGGTACAGGGCAGAGTTCAGACATCGGACAGGTACAGGGGCAGGATGAAGATGTCTGAGCTAGTACAGGGTCACAGGGGACAGGGGGAGCTTCAGCAGAGGGTCACAATACTCAGAGTTCCCAGCGCATCACCCATCTTCATGGGGAAAGGAACTGCTCGGAAGCACTGTGCTGCTGTTGATAAAATTGTTTCCCAGGGAGGTAAAGGTTAAGAATTTGGATATGGGCTTGGCGCCCATAGCACAGTGGTTACGGCACCAGCCATATACACCAAGGCTGGCAGGTTCAAACTCGGCCATGTTAGCTAAACAACAATGACAACTGCAACAAAAAATAGCCAGGTATTGTGGTAGGAAACTGTAGTCCCAGCTACTTGGGAGGCTGAGGCAAGAAAATCACTTAAACCCAAGAGTTTTAGGTTGCTGTGAGCTGTGACGCCACGGCACTCTGCTGAAGGTTGACATAGGGAGACTGTTTAAAAAAAAAAATTCAGATATGGCTACACATGAGTACTGGAAGTGAACAGTTAAGGAAAGGGATGGGGGTTCTCCCTGTTGGAAATAGATTTACATACAAAGGGAGGGGAGCCTAGAATTACCTATATGGAAAAGGAATGGAGGTGAAGACATCAGTGTGAACCCATGTTTAACTCAATATAGAGGTATATGGTTGCATTTGCAATTAAAAAAAATGTAGACTTTATATTTCATCCAGCAATCCCACTATTCAGCATCTACCCACAGGAAAATAAGTTATTCTGTCAAAAAGATGCCTACACTCAAATGTTTACTGCAGCACAATTCAGAATTGCAAAGATGTGGAAATCGATCTAATTAGCTCATGGGGTGGATAAAAAAGTAACACATATATGCATACATACATACACACACACCTCAGAGTACCTCTGAGCCATAATAAGAAATGAAATAATAACATTTGCAGCAACTCGGATGGAACTGGAGACCATTATCCTAAGTGAAGTATCTCAGGAAAACAAACACCATACATTCTCACTAATAATTGAGAGCTAAACAATAGGTGCACATGGGCACAAGGAGCTGTAAGACATTGGAAACCAAGAAGGGGGAAGGGTTGGAGGGAGTGAAGAATAGGAACTTGCTCATTGTGTACGATGAACACTATTTTGGTGACAGCAGGTTAAGAACCCTGACTTATGCATTATACAATGTATCCATGTAAGAACAACTCTTATACTTCCTTAATAATTTGAGACTAAAAAAAAGAAATGTTCATAGATCAGTGTATAAAAGGTCTGTCTGGAAAGTATCCAGACACAATGTCTCCATTCTTCACAGTACCTATGTGGCTGGATACTTTCTGGACAGGTCCAGGTTAGTTTCTGTGTTCTGTCATCTGGGAAGATCTGGAATCAATGGTGTACCAGTATCAGTGAGCACCACTAGACCTCAGATCTGGGCTCGTAATATGATTCTCCTGTAAAAGAGACCAGGGATCCCTGACAAATGGCTTATTCCAGGACTGGAGTAGGAGATATACAAGATGGTCCTGGCACACACCACAGCACTGTGAAATAAAGAAAAGCTCAGAAAATCAGAAGGACAATGTTAAAGGTCTGTCAGTGGGACACAGGAGCCCCTGGGGAGAGCTCCCAGTGGCCACAGATGTAACAACTTGCTTACAAACAAAGCAATGCTGGACTATAATTCAAGGTATAAGATAAATATCTGTGAGTATAAATTAATTACTAACAATTGGAAAGAATAAAAAAATTTATCTAGAAGAATTCCAAATATTTTCTATAGGCACTCTGTCCTCAAGAAGGTGGGGCCCAACTGCCCAGCCCTCAGTGTGGTTTGCACAGAGCGACCTTATCCCACTGAACGCAGAAGAGGAACTTGCCATGGAGAAACCTGACAGGCACTGCGTCAGCCCAGCAGCAACTCACACTCATGGTTTGCACTCTTGGCATCATGTGGTGGAAAGGACAACTCCACTCCACTACTTCTCCGTGAAACCTAGTCATGAGAGTAACATCAGACACATCCCAGTGGAGCACCATCCTAACTGGTGGACCTCAGAACTGTCAAGATCATCAAAATAGGAGGAAAGACCTAGAAACAGTAATAGCCAAGAGAGACTTGGGAGGCATAATGAATAAAGGCAAGGTGGGATCCTGGATCAGGTCCTGGGATGAAGAGGGACATTAGAGAGAAGCTAAGGAAATCTAAATAAAGCATGGATCTTACTTGATTTAAAAAAAATCAACACTTTTATTAAAAAATTGCCTGATGGTATACCTAGCAACTGAAAAAATAAATGTTTAAGATGTATAAACAATAAACAGAAGAATAATTTCTCAGTATTCTGGTTATTCTAGTCGATGGCAGACATTAAGTGGCCATGTGCCTTTGGGCATGTGAGTGTTTTTATCCCTGGGGTTGCTAAGTGAGGCAGCACATGAGAGAAACACGTGGTTCTCTCTGGAGGGAACTGCAGGTCCCCTCTCCCTGCCCCCACACAAGAAAGAAAATAATATTTAGAAACAAGGTCCCAAATAATTTATCTTTGATATTCCATAAATTACTATTTTTAAAATGCAAAATTTCTTTCAAAGGCTATAATTTCCAAAGCACATAGCAATTTGAGAGAAGCAGAAGTTTTCACTTGTTTGTTCATATTAGAATTTATGCTCATTCTTAAAATAGTTACTTATTTGATCCAAAATAAAAGAGAATAGTCAGTTTTCTGGTAATGTTGCTGCTGTTCAGAAATGCTAATTCAGAAAAGTACTTGTACACAGTGACAGAGAAATTTAACTGATGATCTTCAGTGGGAACAACACACACATACAACATGCACACATGGTGTCACATACACTCACATGCACATGTGAACATATATGTACATAGATGAACAGACTCACATAAAAACACTTGATGCATGCAGGCACAACTATGCATATGAATGCACACTCACACAGGCGTGTGTGTGCACACATCAAAGTATGACTCACACATGTGCACACAGTCACACACATGTAAACATGTGGGCCACATGTTAGTGCATCCACACTAATACACATGCATATGTGCACACTTGCACAGCAACATGCACACAGACACAGGTTCATGTGCACACACACACACTCACCCACACATGCACACATGCAGACACAATACACATGCAAGCACACTCACATGTGCATGAAACACTAACATGCACATGTCTATGTGCAAACACGCACAGCCAACACACACACACACGGGGACACACACGCACTTATGTTTGAGTATAAAATTTCCTTGTCTGTGTCTCAACAAAACTTGTTTGTGTATTTCAAAGTACTATGAATCTGGCAACTTAACTCTTTATTACAGCATGAAAGTAGCCAGGACAATCTGTCACTGAACACACACAGCTGTACCCCAACAAAACTTCAGTTACAAAGACAGGGGACCAGCCCACACGTAGTAAATCCCTGGATAGAGTCGGAGCCACACAAAGAAAACTTGCACATATCTTGTATTTGCATGAATGGATCAGGTCCCTCATGACAGTGTTAATTACCACGTTCCCCAAGAAGAATCCCTATCCTATCATCTAATACCAAAAATTAGTTTTCCTCTATTTGTACTTTATATAACCGAAATCAAACAACACATGCTCTTTTGTATCTGATTTCTTTCACTCAACATCATATTCTTTAGATCAGTGATTTTCAGCTGGTGCGCTGTGAGAGGATCTTAGGTGTGCTGTGAAAATTTTTAAAGACCATCAATTAAATTATTTTCAAAAGAAGTTCAAAGCACAGTAAGTATATTCTTTCTTTATTCCTTTTTGGTTAGCATTATTTAAGTGTGCTGTGCAAGTTTAACTATGGGTTAAATGAGTGTGCTGTGAGATAACAAAAGGTTGAGAAACTCTGCTTCAGAGTCTTCTAGACTGTTGAATATTGTATACCTGAATTTTACTGCTGCTGAGACCATTTTGACATAAAAATATAGCTGCATATCTGTTAGGGATATACCTAAGCGTGAGACTCTGAGTACATAAGTCATGCAATTTTTCATAATTGACACCCTTCAATCATTTTCAAGTGACAGAAGCAATCTACATTCCCATTAGCATGTACGTGAGCACACTGAACCCCACTTAATTCTCTGTTACACTGAGGGTTACTCTCATACACTGAGTCCCAGTCATTTCAAATCTTTACCAATATTTGCTACATCTCATCTTTTTCAATTTCATCATTTATATGGGTGTGGTGTAACATGACATTGTGCTTTTTTTATTATTAGATCATAACTGTGTACATTACTGCATTTATGGGGCACAATGTAATGACTCTATATACAATCTAGAATGTTCACATCAAACTGGTCAACATATCACTCGCTTCACTTATTCCATTGCTGTGTTTAGACATTTATACTCGACTGCTAATATATTTGACATGTATGCTTGCAATATACACACTAGGTGAGGTCCCACCAATTGCCCTCTCTCCACCTTTTCCCTCCTCCCCTCGCCCTCCTCCTCTCTCCTTTCTAGGCTATAATTGTGTTTCATCTTTTGTATGAAAGTGTGGGTGGTTGTATGTTAATTTCATAATAGTATTGAGTACTTTGGGTATTTTTTTTCCGTTCTTGAGATACTTTACTAACAAGAATATGATCCAGCTCCATCCATGTGAATATAAAAGAGGTGATGTCTCCATATTTTTTATGGCTGCATAATATTCCATGGTATACATATACCACAGTTTGTTAATCCATTCATGGCTGCTTGGCTGCTTCCAAGACTTGGCAATTATGAATTGCAATAAACATTCTTGTGCAAATGTCTTTGTTGTAGAGCAATTTTTGGTCATCTGGATATATACATAGTAGAGGAATTGCAGGATAGAACAGCAGGTCTACTTTTAGTTCCCTAAATGTTCTACAAACTTCTTTGCAGAAAGGACGTATTAGTTTGCAATCCCACCAGCAGTGCAGAAGTGTTCCCTTCTCTCCACATTAGTCTTCAATCCCACCAGCAGTGCAGAAGTGTTCCCTTCTCTTCATCGCCAACATATGTAGTTTGGGGATTTTGTTATGTGGCTACTCTTACTGAAGTTAGATGATATCTCAAAGTGGTTTTAATTTGCATTTCTCTGATGATTAAAGATGAAGAGCACTTTTTCATGTGTCTGTAGGCCATGCCCCTGTCTTCTGCAGAGAAGCTTCTGTTCAAGTCTTTTGCCCACAATGAAATGGGATCACTTATTCTTTTCTTGTTAATAAGTTTAACTTCTTTGTGGATCTGGTTATCAAACCTTTGTTGGAAACATAACCTACAAATATAATCTCCCATTCTGAGTGCTGTCTGCTTGCTTTACTTACTATGTTCTTGGCTGTGCAGAAGCTTTTTAGTTTGATCAGATCCCAGTAATGTATTTTTGGTGTTGCTTCAATTGCCGGGGGCAGGGGGTGTGAGGTCCTCTTCATGAAGTACTCTCCCAGGCCAATTTCTTCAAGTGCTTCTCCTGCACTCTCTCCCAGAATCTTAATAGTTTCATATCTAAAGTTCCAATCTTTTATCCAGTGAGAGTCAATTTTTGTTAATGGTGAAAGGGGTGGGTCCAGTTTCAATCTTCTACAGGTCGCCAGCCAATTCACCCAGCACCATTTGTTAAATAGGGAATCTTTCCCCCAATTTATGTGTTTGGTAGGCTTATCAAAGATCAAATGATGATAAGTAGCTGGGTTCATCTTTTGGTTCTCTATTCTTTTCCATACATCTGCATACATCTCTTTATTTTTGTGCCAGTACCACGCTGTTTTGATCACTATAGACTTAAAGTACAGTCTGAGGTGTGGTAGCATGATTCTGCCTGATTTGTTTTTGTTTCTGAGAAATGTCTTGGCTATTCGAGGTTTTTTATGATTCCATATAAAATGAAGTACTATCTTTTCCAAATCTTTAAAGTATGACAGTGGTGCTTTAATAGGGATAGCATTAAATTTGTATATTGTTTTGGGTAATATGAACATTTTAACAATGTTGATTCTTCCTAGCCATGAGCATAGTATGTTTTTCCATTTGTTACCATCTTCAGCTATTTCTTTTCTCAGAGTTTCATAGTTCTCTTTATAGAGATCTTTCACATCTTTTGTTAGGTAAATTCCCAGATATTTCATCTTCTTTGGTACTACTGTAAAAGGAATAGAGTCCTTGACTATTTTTTCAGCTTCAGTGTTGTTCGTACATATAAAGGCTACTGATTTGTGAGTATTGATTTTGTATCCTGAGATGCTGCTGTATTCCTTGATCACTTCTAAGAGTTTTGTAGTTGAGTCTCAGGCATTTCTCACGTATAAGACCATATCATCTGCAAAGAGTGAGAGTTTGATCTCCTCTGACGCTATTTGGATCCCCTTGATTGCCTTCTCTTGCCTGATTGTGATGTCTACGACTTCCATTAAAATGTTAAAAAGTAGTGGAGACAATGGGCAATCTTGCCTGGTACCTGATCTGAGTGGAAATGTTTTCAGTTTTACCCCATTCAATATGATATTGGCTGTGGGTTTGCTGTAGATGGCATCTATTGGTTTAAGAAATGTCCCTTCTATACCTATTTTCTTAAGAAAGTGGTATAGAAGGGACAATTCTTAAACTGAAATAATATTCTAGATATTATCAAAATCTTTTTCTGCATCAATAGAGAGAATCATATGGTCTTTGTTTTTTTCTTGTTTATGTGTTGTATTCTATTTATAGATTTACGTATGTTGAACCAACCTTGGGATAAAACCAAGTTGGTCATGGAGTATAATTTGCTTGATATGTTGTTGAATTCTGTTTGCTAGGATCTTATTGAATATTTTTGCATCAATATTCATTAAAGATATTGGTCTATAATTTTCTTTCCTTCTTGGGTCTTTACCTGGTTTGGGGATCAGGGTGATATTTGCTTCAAAGAATGAGTTGGGAAGTAGTTCTCCTTTTTCTACTTTTTGGAAAAGGTCATGTAATATAGGTATTAGTTCCTCTTTAAAGGTTTGGTAGAACTCTGATGTGAAGCTATCTGGTCCCAGACTTTTCTTTTTTGGGAGATTTCGTATAGTTGATGCTATTTCAGTACTTGATAGAGGTCTGTTCAACATTTCCAATTCTTTCTGGCTGAGTTTAGGGAGGTGACGTGCTTCCAGGTATTGGTCAATTTCCTTCAGATGTTCATATTTATGAGAATAGTTTTTTACAGCATTCATTAAGGATTTTTTGAATTTCTGAGATGTATTTTATTATTTCACCTTTGTGATTTCCGATTGAAGATATTAGGGATTTCACTTTTCTGCTTCTGGTTAGGTTAGCCAAAGGTTTATCAATTTTATTAAACTTTTCAAACAACCAACTTTTTGATTTGTTGATCTGTTGAATGATTCTTTTGTTTTCCTATTCATTTAATTCTGCTCCAATTTTTGTTATTTCTTTTCTTCTGCTAGATTTGGTGATGGAATGTTCCTCCTTTTCCAGTTGCTTGAAATGCTCCATTAAGTTGTTGACTTCCTCTCTTTCTGTTCTCTTGAGGAAGGCTTGAAATGCTATAAATTTTCCTGTTAGGACTGCCTTTGCAGTACCCTACAGGTTCTGATAAGTTGTGTCTTCATTGTCATTTTGTTCCAAAAATTTGGTAATTTCCTTCTTAATCTCATCTATGACCCAGCTATCATTCAGCATAAGATTATTTAGCTTCCATGTCTTTGAATGGTATGAAGATTCCTGTAATTATTAAGTTAAACTTTTATTCTGTGATGGTCTGAGAAAATACAAGGAATAATTTCTATTCTTTTAAATTCGCTGAGGTTAGACTTGTGACCTAAGATGTGATCAATTTTGGAGGAAGTTCATTGGGCTGATGAGAAGAATGTGTATTCAGTTTTGTTGGGATGAAATGTTCTGTAGATGTCTGCTAACTCCATTAGTTCTAGGGTCAGATTTAAGTCTAAAATTTCTTTGCTTAGTTTGTTCTTGGAGGATCTATCCAATGCTGCCAAAGGCATGTTAAAATCCCGGACTATTATGGTGCTGGAAGATATCAAATCATTCACATCTGTTAGGGTCTTCTTTATAAATTGAGGAGCATTCTGGTTGGGCGCATGAATGATAACATCGTTAACATTATTAACATCATTGAAATCTCTTCATGTTGAGTGTTTCCCTTGACAAATATGTAGTGACCATCCTTATCTTTCATTACATTTGTTGGTTTAAAGCCTATTGTATCTATGAATAAAATTGTAGCCCCTGCTTTTTTCTCATTTCTGTTTTCCTGAATTATAGATGACCATCCCTTTACCCTGAGTCTATTTTTATTCTTTAAGATGAGATTTTTGTATGGAGCAGTTATCTGGTCTGAGTTTATGTATCCAGTCAGCCAACATATGCCTCTTTAGAGGACAATTTAAACCATTCACATTAATTTAGAGACTTGATAAGCCTGGTGGTGTCTTAGATATCAAATTTTTCAAAACTCCAGTGGATGTTTTTAATCTCTTCCCCATTATGGAAGTTGGGTTTTGATAAAAAATTTCTGAGTGAGCTTACTTTGGTGGTAGATCATTGTGCTGGTCATTGTGGTCCTGGAGAGCTGGAAATCTGAGAAATACAGTAGAATTCCTACAACATGTGTATGTCATAAAGTATTTGATTTCTTCATAACAAATAAAACTCAATTTAGCTGGGTACAGGATCCTGGGCTGAAAGTTTTGTTTTAGGAGATTAACGGTTGCTGACCATTCTCTTCTGGCTTGAAAAGTTTCAGCAGAGAGATCTTCAGTCATTCTAATATTCTTCCCCTTGTAGGTTATGATTTTATTATGATTATTTTATGTCTGGCTGCTTGCAGAATTTTCTCTTTCATGTTAACTTTGGCAAAATTAATTACAATGTGTCTAGGAGATACTTTATTTGGATTGAGTATTGCTGGGGTTCTGAAACTATCTGCTACCTGAATTTCAATAGCTCTTGCCATGCTTGGGAAGTTCTCTAATATATTTTGGAGTAGGTCATGTGTACCTTTAGAAATCTTCTTCTCCTTCAGGAATTCCTATAAGGCAAATATTTGCTCTTTTGGAGTGGTCCCACAACTCTCTCAAGGAGTAATCCATTTTTGTTCTCCACTTCTCTGCATCTTTGAGCATTTGGGAAAATTTAAGAGCTTTGTCTTCAATGTCAGAGATCCTTTCATCTGCCTGCTCCATTCTGTAACTGAAGGATTCTACTATATTTCTCAGATCTTTAAGGGCTGCAAATTCTTGTGTCAAAATCTTTGGAAATTTTGTCTTTGAATTCATTGAATTCTTGAGACAACTTCTGAATTACTCCTTGAATTTCTAATTCCAACTTTACTTCCATTCTATTAATCTTATTCACCATCCAAATTCTGAACTTGGTGTTATTCTGACATCTCAGCCATTTGTTTATAAATGGGATCTTCTATTGTGTCTCCTTTGTCATTCCTTGGGGGAGTTGATCTACTCTGATTATTCATGTCGCCAGAGATTTTCCACTGATTCTGCCCCATGATTATTTTTCACTATGTGGCTAGAGAAGTTGGAAAGTGAAACTGGATTGAGGGCTCCTGGAGTTGTAGTTAACCAGCCTTTTACCAAAGAGCTAAGAAGGGTGACTATGGTCTTTCCCCTGCAGGTTTATGAAGGTCCCGTTCAGTACTGAAACCTGAGACTCTAGGGACCTGCTTGGTGTGATGGGGCTAGGTAGCACTGTCTTCAGCTATTCTCTATCCAATCCTAGTGAATCAGTGGCTTTGGGCTGAAATCTCAGCTGTAGAGAAATACAAGCAACTAAGACACCTCACCCCACCCCCATTGGCAACAACTGGAAGAGGAGAATCAGACCCTCCCACTATAATACAACTAGGGCACAACCTTGGGTGGTCCCCGGGTGATAGGCCCAGGTCAAGAGTTCCAAACCAATTGTCCCAGTCAGCACAAATGCAGATCAAGTGGGAGAGATCAAAAGGTCTCTACCAACTAGACATCAGGGGTGCAGTGGTAGTGCAAGTGTTATGCTATGGTGTTCCATGGACTCAGAAAGGATAGCCCAGTATAAGGGTTATTCTAGGGGGGCTGGTGCCTCCTTCCTCACCTTGCACCTCCATCATACCCAGTCACTGGTAACCCCACAGGGCTGTGGCCCAGTTCCCTGAAATGAGCAAATGTGCCAGGGATTTGTGCCTGCTAGAGTCAAAAGGGAGTCAATGCCTCCTCAGCCAGGGCCCCACACTCTGCCACCAGCTGGCAGGAGGAGCTGAAACCTGATTACCTCTGGTGCTCAGTGGAAATTAGGGAGTGTTCCACCTGAGTTTGTTCCAACTTTGAGGTTAACAAAGCAGTAAATGTTTTTCTCCCTCAGAGACCACACCTCTGTCCCAGTGGCACTACTCCTCTGGTATCCCTCCCTGCAGGGTGATGTCTGGCACCCTCTGGCAGTCCACTGAATTGGGGAGGTGTCTCTCCAAAATTTGATCCTAGTGGGATTGCTCTCCTATCACTGATGCAGCATGGGAGGTACCTCTGTGCGGGTTCCTGCACTTCTGCACTGGTTCCCAAGCCTCCATAGGGGTTCCCAAGCCTCCGCTCACTGCCCAGCTACCTGTAGCTCTGCCCACCACTGATTTACACTTTTGCAGAGCCAAGCTGACAAAGGTAGAAAAATTCTATAGCATGATCTTCCTATTACTTTATTCCTGGGGCCAGGATTAGAAAGTTCTCCCAGCCTCTTTGAGCCAGGCTACTGCTGCATTCAACCTGATAGGCCTCCACTGTGTCACACTCACCCTCAGCGAAAAAATGGTGGGAAGAGAAAGAAAAATAAAGAAAAAAGAGGGAACTATATATATAAAAAAGAAGAAACTGGGTGGTGCCTGTAGCTCAAAGGAATAGGGTGCTGGCCCCATATACTGGAGGTGGCAGGTTCAAACCTGGCCCAGGCCAAAAACTGAAAAAAAAAAAAAAAAAAGAACTATATAAGCATAGTTAAAGGAAAATTAAACATACTGTTGGATCAAATTAAGGGGTGGGAGGGAGGAGAGATTAAAGAAAGAAAACAGAAAGGTTACAAACCGAAAATAAGAGAAAGACAAAACAAGAAATAGGGTGGCAGTAATATCTTGGCTGATGCCAAAGTATTTTATATGGGAGAGATAGAATGAGTAGAAGGGACTCTATCAACTGAGAGAATGCAGTGGAGTGTACTAGGGTGAGAGAATAGTTCAAGCTACAATTCTGCAACAAAAACAAAAACAAAAAACAACTTAAAAGAATACAGAAGTCCTTGTTCTTATTGAATGTAAAAATGGAATATAGGAGAAGATCCAACCTTACAACTTAGAAAAAAGCAAAGCACATTGATACAAGATATTAGAAAAGGTAAATAAACAAAACAGAAAAAACAAATGTCAAGACAGCCTGATGTAACCACTCTCAGCAACCAATTGAGGAAGGAAAGAAGAGAAAAAATAATAACAATGTAAGCTAAATTAAAAACAAGAGAAAAAAGGAATAAAGGGAAAAAGAAAAAAATTAAAAATGTAACAGCAATGAAAAAGTCAAAAATTTACATACACGTATATATGACATAGGGAGGCAATTTCTGTTAAGAGTATATTTACGCTGTAATATACTTCCTGGACAGCAGGTGGCGCTGTGAATTTGGGGGACAACACAGCTATTAACCCGTCTCTGGTTCTCTGGCTTAGAGCAGTTTGCCAACTTTTTTGTTCCTGGTGGTCACCAGTCCACTTCAACACTCTGCCCTCACAGATCTGGGAGTCCACAGTTCCCTACAATTCCTCAGTGAAAGGCCCTTGCAATAATCCCCATGAGGAGCATTGGTCCCTGGGCCTGTCCCTAGTGAAGGACCGCTCCCTGCAGACAGAATCCAATCCACTATGCCCTAGGTCCCCAGCAAGAGGCTTGCCAGCACTGTGGCCTGCAGTTCTCCACAATGGAGTGTCCCCGATGGGGAACTTTCCCCTGTACGGATGTTTCTCCTGTTGCCAATCTGCAGCGAGGCCACACTAGACAGCACCCCAACCTGGCCCCCAGATAGGACTCAGGCATGTCTAGAGCTTGTTATGGGTCAAGGGCAGCTTCCCGTTGGCACCCAGCAAGATGTCCACTTATCCAGCTACTGGGACCTTTGCCACTGTGGGTTTTCCTCTGTCCAGGAACTTTTCTGGTATGAATGCTTCACTGGATGCCACTCACGTTAGAGCCACTGGAGTCAGCAATCCAATCGGGCCACCAAATTCCGCTCAGGAAAGCACAGTCTAGTTTCCCAAAAGGAGCAGCCTGCCCACCGCCACAGCGGTCTTGGCGAGCTCACTGGAACTTGCCCAAATGTGAAAGTTCTGCGCAGCTCCAGTCAAATCCGACTGTCTAATTCCACACTGCACACTCCGAGTCACTGCTACACGCCAATATTTCACACTGAGACCGATCCATCCCTCTCCCTCTGCCCTTTTGCTCTAGGAAGGCTCAGCTAAACATGCCTCCCGTCTGCCATCATGCTCCCTCCCCGACATTGTGGTTTTTAATTTGAATTTCCCTGAGACTAAGAAAGTTCAGCACCTTTTCAAGTGATCACTTTCTACTGGGTACCCTTTTCTGCTGAAATGACAACCAACTACATTGCTCATTTTTCTGTTAGGTGGTCTGGGATTCTTTCCAAACTGATTTGTAGGAATTCTTTATATGTTCTTACTAAGAAGCCTTTGTTGGATATATATACTACAAATATCTTCTCCTACTTTGTAAGATGTCTTTTCTATTCTTTTAGTGGAAAAATTTTATGATCAAAAGATCATCAATCCAGTCTGATTTTTTTTCCTTTACTCCTAGTACTTTATAGATCCTGTCTATTAAATATTGTCCTGTTGCAAGTTTGGTAATTATTTTTGCTTTCCTTTAAAAAATTTACATTTTACTTTTGACATTTAGATCTGTAATTCATATAGGAATGGTTTTTGTGCACAGAATGAGGTGAGGGTCAAGGTCCATTTTCTTTCATGTAGACAGCAATCCACATTGGTGGCACCATATAATAAAAATAAAATTATTCTTCTCATCACTGAACCATAGTGTCCCCATTACTATAAAAAAGAGAGCCATATAGGTGTGAGTCTGTCTTGGGATCTCTATTATTCTCCACTGTAAGTTTTTCTATCTTTGCACTAATTCCACACTGTCCTAATTATTAGAGTTTTCTAACACTTCTTTACATCTACTAGTATAACCCTCATGCATTGCTTACTCACATGCTAATAAAAAAGAATAAAAAGAAGGGAGGGAGATAGAGAAGAAGGATAAAAGGAAGACAGGTCATAGACTTATTTGAAGGAGTTATTTACTGATTGCAGTGATTATTTTATTTGCTCTTATGATGATGGTCATTAAATTTTCCCCAAATAATAAATCTTTCATAGATAAAAATTAACTTAAAGGCATGTTTACCTAATACAAAAACAAACAATTGACAGAGGGAAAACTCTAAGCATGTATCAAAAGAAAAAAATATTAACACTTAAAAAGGTTTTTACCTTTTTAATCAGTTATTTTAGCATCTTATAGACATCATCTAAATGACTAATAAATAAATAGAACCAAGAAACACCTTCATTCAATTAGCAAATTAGCATTCTTTCTGTCTCCCTCAAAAACTCTTAAGTTCTATATTAGTTCATAGAACTGCTAATTATCCTCAAAACTGTTGATAAATTAGTTCTGTAGCTACAACAATGAAAATAAAATGTAATATTGATTTATTTCTAATCAAAATGCTCATTTAGAAACCATTTTAAAGGAACAAAATGGTTTACATGAGGGAGCTCAAAGTGTTTATGAAACTGAAGGAGATAAGATAATGAATCTCATCAGGAACTTTAGACTTTGAATAATAATCTATGCATATTCCTTAAACTCCACAAGCTCAAAGAATAACTTAGCTGTTCTAGTAACAAAATACATCTTGATAAATTTCAATACTTTTAAACTTTGAGGTGCTATGAAGTGTACAGCCTCTGATGTGATGCACAAAATAAGGGACCATGATCGGGGCCTTGCTTCTAAGGCAGTAAGTGAAGACCAGCTGATGTGAAGGTAGGAAAAAATTAAAACAGAGTGGTACTGACTTGTGCAAAGTTAATTTTTCAAAGCCCAATTTTTTCTGAGTAAATAAAATTTCAATTAAAAAAAATTAGTTTGTGCAAGAGGGGCCAAGATGGTGGACTACAGGAAGCCTGCACACAGTGCTCTCTGGGAAAGGATCAAAAGATCAATGGACCAAAGGCTGAAAGCAAGTGTTCACTTGTAGGTGGGCTATCTTGGAGAAAGTCAGAGAAGCCACTGCAGACAATCAGAATGAAGGAGAGGGAGGCAGAGTGATCTTCTTGGCAAGTCAGAAGGTACCTGGGGCTAGCATCCACCAGTGGGGAAGGGTCAGAGGAGAGAACCCAGGGGCTCCATGTTTCCCCTGTGGCCACTAACACCTGTGCTGTGAGGGGGCCTGCCCACCACAGCAGGCCTCCAAACTGATCAGAGAGTAGATCCACAGGTTTCCATTCCCTGATCACTGCAACTGATACTATTCTGAGTTCTCAGGCCTGGAGCACACAGGGGTTGGCTTCACTGCAGTCACTTCCACATTCCTGCCAGGCCTGGGAGGAAATAGGGAGGGGAGAAACTCTTGTACACCCCATAGTTGGGGGCTGTGCACTGCACCACCACCACCAGGGGAATAGAGCAGAACAAGTGACTCACTGCCACCTGAAAAGTGCCACATCAGCAGCCACAGCCAGAACTGTGTGGCAAGAAAGCCTCATATACACAGTGCCCCACTTGTGGCCCTACCACTTTGCCCAAAGACCTGCTAGCCTATTGCCATTACCTACAATCTATTGCCATTACCCCTAGACCAGGGGTGTAGCAAATACCCATATCACTGACATCCATGGCCATCAACAAGATAACCTTACCCAGCCACACTGCCACCACTACAGGAAGACCTGGGCAGACAAATCTCCCACACCACCAGCCTCCATGGAGGGCAATTTACCCAGCCCCCTGCCTGAGCTTTGCACAGTGGCCTCAGGGACCAATCCACCATCCTGCACAAATATCCTCCAGCACCAGCTTGGACTAAGGCAACTACAGGGAATAAGACAACACAGGAGGCTTGGTGCCTGTAGCTCAATCAGCTAAGGCGCCAGCCACATACACCAGAGCTGGTGGGTTCGAATCCAGCCTGGGCCTGCCAAACAACAATAACAACTACAACTAAAAAATAGCTGGGCATTGTGGCAGATGCCTGTAGTCCCAGCTACTTGGGAGGCTGAGGCAAGAGAATCCCTTAAGCCCAGGAGTTGGAGGTTGCTGTGAGCTGTGATGCCATGGCATGCTACCCAGGGTGACAGCTTGAGGCTCTGTCTAAAAAAAAAAAAAAAAAAAAAAAAGACAACACAGGAAAACTGCTGTGTTAGTCTCTCATTGTATCTGTTGCTCTCCTGGTGGGTCAGTCTTCTGAAATAGGACCACATATGCACATCAAGAGAGCTCCCTACCAAGGAGGTTAGGTCCACACAAATTTAGCTGTCCTGAACTGACAGAAGAAGTTTCAGATGAGAAGGAACTACTATAAGAACACTGGCAAGATGAAAAAACAAGCTAGTTTGACAACCCTAAAGGCTCATAATAGGTTTATATTGATAGATGTCAGCCAAAAGGAAAGCTTCAAAATGTTAGATAAGGAATTAAGTTATAAATGGAATTGATGAAAAAGTTAAAAGCCAAAAAAGTATTTAAGGACATGAATGAAAACTCTAAAGAGACAGACAATATAATAAAACATTTAACAGAACCTAAGGAAATGAAGGAGTCATTTAGGGAACTTCAAAATAAGCAGAAAGCTTTAACATAGGCCAGAAAAGCAGAAGAAAGAATTTCAGAGCTGAAGATAAGGTTTTATTTTATTTTATTTTTTTTAAATAATTTTATTAAATCATAATTGTGTACATTGGTGCAATCATAGGGCAGAATGTGCTTCATATACAATCAGAAACATTTTGATCGTACTGTGCGAGATAGCCCTCATAGCATTTTCTTAATCACTATATAAAGACATCGATACTCTACATTTAGTAAGTTTCACCAGTAC
>CAUYRH010101809.1:0-15849 GCA_963574655.1 Perodicticus potto | reverse complement strand
AGAACTCTCTTTGGTTTTTATCCCAAGAGCAATGGAAAGTATTAAATGATTTTAAGTTTATGAACAAAAGAGTGACACAATCCTAGGTATATATCCAGAAGACCAAAAATCACATTATAACAAAGATATATGTATCAGAATGTTTATTGCAGCCCAATTCATAATTGCTAAGTCATGGAAGAAGCACAAATGGGTTAATAAATTGATGTATATGTACACCATGGAATATTATGCAGCCTTAAAGAAAAATGGAGACTTTACCTCTTTCGTGTTTACGTGGATGGAGCTGGAACATATACTTCTTAGCAAAGTATCTCAAGAATAGAAGAAAAAGTATCCAATGTACTCAGCCCTACTATGAAACTAGTATAGCACAAGAATATGGGGAAACGGGCAAGGGAGGAAAGAGGAGGGGAGGATGGGTGGAGGGAGAGTAATTGGTGGGATCACACCTACAGTGCATCTTAGAAGGGTACAGGTGAAACTTACTAAATATAGAATATAAATGTCTTAACACAATAACTAAGAAAATGCCATAAAGGCCATGTTAACCAGTTTGATGAAAATATTTCAAATTGTATATAAAACCAGCACGTTGTACCCCATGACTGCATTAATGTACACGGCTATGATTTAATAAAAAAATAAGAAGAAGAAGAAAAAAAGAGTGCCACAATCAACAGATAACTTCTAGTCAGACTCTGCAAGATAGAAGTTCTACTTCAGCCACTAGTGCAGAGATAGCAAAAATTCAGCACCCGTATCAGTGAATATTCTGCCCTATCCAAGGCAAACATCACCAATCAATCACGAAAACTTCCTACTGATAATTCCATAACTTATTCAGTTTTCCAGAAACTTCAATCATTCCAGCTTCCATTTTTGCCATCAAACCTTAGATAACATTAGTCCATACATTCTATTGCTGCTGCCTGAATATCTCTAATCTGTTCCCCTCTCTGTATCTACTGCTATAGTTCAAGCCAACAATTTGTGCTTCTTGAATTATGACAAGAAGTTCCTCATTGGTATTGCTGATACTGGCCTTGTTTTCTGTATGATAGCAACAATAATGCTACCAGGATAATCTTTTGGAAATGTTTAACATAATACAGTTATTATGTTAAATTGTATCTCCCCCCAAATCACATGTTGAAGTCATAATCCCCAGTAACTCTCAGAACGTGAACTTCTTTGGAAATAGGGTCAGTGCATATGTAATTAATTAAGATAAGAGCATATGGGAGTAGGGTGGGCCCCTATTCCATTATGATGGATGTCCTTACAAAAAGAATAAATTTGGACACAGACATGCACACTAGGAGAACACGTTGTGAGCATGAAGGCAGGGATGGAGGTGACGTATCTACAGCCAAGGAATACCAAAAATTTCTAGCTTACCACTAGAAACTAGGGGAAAGGCATGGAACAGATTCTTCCTTTCAGCCTTCAGAAGAAAGGAACCTTGCCAACATCTTGATGTCACATCTCTAGCCTCCAGGACTGTGAAACAATTTCCTATTGTTTAATCCATCCAGTTTGTGGCATATTGTTATGGCATCTCTAGCAAACTAACATTACAATTACATAATATTTCTATATTCTGGCAGTGCCTGTAGCTCAGTGGGTAGGGTGCTGGCCACATACACTGAGGCTGGTGGGTTCAAACCCGGCCCAGACCAGCAAAACATCAATAACAACTGCAACAAAAAAATAGCTGGGTTTCGTGGCGGGTACCTGTAGTCCCAGCTACTCAGAGAATCTGAGCCCAAGAATTTGAGGTTCCTGTGAGTTGTGAGGTTCCTGTGAGTTGTGATGCCATGGCACTCTACTGAAGGTGACATAGTAAGACTCTGTCTCAAAAAAATAAAATGTTTCTATATTCTAGATCTTTAAATTGTCCAATGGCACCCTTTGTCTATGGTATCAAATGTAAATATGTCTTACCATACTAGATTATACAAGACTTAATATGGTCTTGGCTATCTTTCCCTCCATTTTTCTCTTTGTTTTCCTGTTTACTTCACTTCTTTTCTCTTATACATTTTTATGACTAGCAGTTTCTGCTTGGATTTTTTTTTATCATCATGCTGTCATTAGTTGGGTATTTTCGACCTATCTACTATTTGTCATCAGTGGCATCCTATTCTCCATAAATTACTTCAAGGCAGAGGTAGATTTCCATCCTGCTTGTTTCTTAGGAATCCTTTCTTTACCTCTTCTGTCATACTCACCAGGACAAACTCTACCTTTTTTTTTTTTTTGACAAATTCAACCTTTATTGATATTTCCTACCCACTCCCTCATTCCTTACACATTGAATTAATCCTTTTAGGAAAGAGATTTTGATTTGTGCATCTGGCACTAGTAAAAGTTAAATATTTGGAATAGATAAATGAGGCCAGATGATCTTCATTCCTCTCTTCACTTCTTATGATGCCTTTTCTCTTAGTCAGAAGGCTGCCCAGACACGCTACACATTCTTTTTTAGTTCTACTTTACAGTCAAAAGGCTAAATTTTTTGTTGTCATTTTATTTTAATGAGATGATACGATTTCTTCAAAGTTAGTATTTATTTATGAGCTGGGCAAAGCACACGTTATATAGTTTTTAAAGTCCTCTTGGCCAGGATTTACACATTTTTGAACTTTCAATGCAGGAAATCATTAAGCAAAGGAATAAATTAAAGTGGTTTTGCTCTATCAAATGTCTTTCCAACATAGACATTTGGTTTACAGCTTAATCTAAACTGTCTCTCACAGTAGTGGATAGTACTTGAAGTTTAAAGTGAAATTCAATAACTACTCAATGTTCTTGGCTAGAAATGCATTGCAGTAGAAGATAATATTGTTAAATGGAAGATAAAGGAAAGATAAATCATCCAGTATAGCATTACACTTAATATTTGTTTAGTAGTATTTATTTTAGAAAATACATGTGATAGTTAATAGACATAATTTTGGACATAGTTAATTTTTTTCTTAAAAATAAAAATATGACCACTTGCTGGATTTTTCAGCACTGTATATCTCAACTGATTATATTACATTTTAATATTTCACTTAGTCTACAGTTGGGCTCAAATTATTTTAAGTGAAAAAGTAGAGCACATGTTATCTATTTAAAAATCCTCATTTTTTTCAGTCTCCAGATTTCTTTTTTTACTTTTTAAATTTTATTTTATTTCAGATTCACATGAGGGTGCACAGGATTAGGTTACATTCTTTGCATGTATAAGACAGGGTCTGATTTGCAGCTTTTCCTTCACCGAGGAAATGGCCATCTACCTGTGCACTATTCCTTTGAATGGCAACTTGCTGAACCTCCCCTCACCATCATTTTTCAGGTTAAATTACTGAGGTCTGGATAGTCTACCGACCTTGTTCATGAAGCTATCTGATAAATGGGGAAAGACTAAAACCTAAATCATTTAACTTATGAAGTCATTTTTCCTCTTTACTATATTACCTCTATTGAAAGAAAGCTCTAATGAAAAAAAAAACCTTAAGGATACATATATTCTACCCTTAGATTACACCAAGAATATCAATGCATTATAAATTATTTACCTTACACAAAAACGTAAGTCCAAGATTATACATTTCACTAAAATCTAAAATTCTATTGGCTGTAATAAACAGTGAATGTAATATAAGGTTTGGGAAGTATGTTTCATGTCTCTTTAAAATGTTCTTTAGCATAGTTTTAAATATAGTGTTTTCTCCTCAGTTCATATCCTTGAAAAAAGCAAAGTATTTATTTCATTGATCAACTCTTTACAAAACAGTCATTGTGAAATACACCTAAGTGAAGGTATCACTAAACTATTGTGATGTGAGTTCAAAGATCTGGAATTACTGTGAGATCTAGAAGTTGTTGCCATTTCCAATTTATTTACTGCTTTTATGTCCCAACTATGAAATAATTTACTTTCAATATTTTGTTAAGGACAAGAACATGGAAGAGTACTTTAAACATAGTCTGTGGCCAATAAATATGTGTATGGAAAGGTTAATGCTAAGGAAAACACATTAGATCCTTTTTAAAAATATTTCTCTGACATTTTCAAATTTGTATCTAAATCTATAAATAATTTTTTTGAATTTGCAATAAGAGAAAAATTTTAAGTTGTTATCTATTTGAAACAAACATTTATATATGCTGCCATTGTAATGTCTTTGACTACAATCTCCTTTTGTTATAGGACATAAAAGCATTCAAAATATACTATTTTTTGAATAAATGAATGGAATTCATAAAAAAAAAAGAACCTTTAAACGTTTGCCTTTATTTTAGATCGGCATTTCTGTTTAAACAAAACGTGGCTCTAACTCTCCTGGTCAAATAAGTAGGTCCCCATTAGGTCAATCTTAAAACACTTCCTATTTTGTGAAACCCACAGAGCATCTACTTTAGAATTTTCCATCCCCAACTATTCCTTTCGCGTCATAGAAAATCTACTTCATTTAAAATAAAGAAAAGATTTTAAATTAAAACACAAAAGATCCAGAGAACTCTAAATTCAGTCCAGTTCTTTGAAATTATAACTGATGAAAAAAAATTCTTTTGCTTACTTCAGTTTGTGTTACATTCTTAATTTTATTTACATGTAGGTATTTTGTAATTCCCTTTTCCTTTCATGTTAACAAAAAACAAAGAAAAAGAGAGAGAAAACCATCCCAGGGGATTAAGGACACAAAACTTCACAAATTGTATGTCTTCTACAAAGGCTAACCAGTACATCGTGCATAACCTTCATAAACACCACAAGGTACACATAATTTGATGTGTACCCTCAAAGCTATCACATATCTTCAAGTTCTGTGTGCAGCATATACGTTAAAGGAATTTATAGCTTTTATGTTATAAAGGCCATATAAAAGAAAGAGAAAAATCAACTTCCCGGTGCACATAAAAGGGTTTAGTTTAATACATTGGTAATCTTATTTTAGGTTTCATGGAGGGTCATTTTTCACTTTTGAAACAAAATATGACAACTAGTGTCTCAGTAATTAAACGTTTAATGATTTTTAACATGCCTCATGGCACCTACTGTGCTACTTGAAATTCTCTTTTTAAATATCCGTCCTTAGGTGGGAATACATAGTTTTCAACCACATAGCTACTTAAATGGCACATGACAGGCACCTTACGCTAGAAAATTACACTTTTGAGTTAGTTGAAAGGATTTTTAGATTTCAGTTAGGAATTCATATAACAGTTACCAGCAAAGTAGAAAAAATAAAACAGAGGAAAGAATTGGGTTTTTATTCAAAGGTTAAGTAGCTGCCTCTATTTGGCAACTGCACAGGAAACCTCATCCTAGTACTTGATAATTTGAAAGCTGTCATACTAGTGGTAGGTACTGATCTAATTCACACAGGAAGTCCAAAGGTGAGAATGCACTAACACCATCGAAATGGGCTCTACATCCCACTAGTTTGCTCAGGTAGCTTTCCTCATGGGGAGGGGCAGCAATTGGCATAAGGACTCTGTTCCTCTTCTTTCCAAAAGAAAGCACAAATTATGTTGGAAGCTGCAAGGTTTCTTTGAACCTTTCAAAGAAAGTAAAAGATTAATGGACTTTTATCCTTTACTATATTGAAAGAGAAAATTATTTCCTAGATAACACAGAAAAGCAGTGGCCTCCACAAGAAATGAAAATACAACAGGTTTTCAGGCACCAGAAAATTAAACCAGACCAAGTACAATAAATGAAAGAATATTATACAAAGGAATATGAAAGGGAGAAGGAAATTTGATCCATTTGAGGGATTCTTTTTAGGAAGAGATGCATAATTATGGAAAGAAACCAATATGCGTTATTTCTTTAAAAAGATAGGAGGATCTTCTAGAGTTGGGAAACTTGAAGAGCTTAGTGGACCTACAAAGAAGAAATTCAGTGGAGATAGCCATTTGTAGAAACTTCATGGGTCATCAGTGGCTGTTTTCTCTTCCGGAAATAAATAGCTTGTTCTTCATGGAAAGTTGGCTGTGACTTACCAACTTACTGGGCTAATATTGTACCTGATGTAATCAATCGATGTAGGTTGAAGATGAATAAATAAATTAACAAATCCTTTGACTCACCATCACTTAATTATCATGTTGAATAGGGATAAATGACATAATAGAAGAAATTTGGGAACAGCTCTCAGAACTATGTAGCCCTAAGGAAACTAAAGGATTTTTTTGGTAGAGTCTTATTTATTTATTTGAGACAGAGTCTCACTATGTCACCCTTGGTAGAGTGCCGTGGCTTCACAGCTCACAACCTCAAACTCTTGAGTGTTGTTGCAGATGTCACTGTTGTTTAGCAGGCCCAGGCCAGTTTCAAACCCACCAGCCCTACCCACTATGCAACAGGCACTGAGCTATATGCTTCCATTTTAGAGGTGGAGATTTTGTACATAGAAAATCAGGAAAATTATGGTTAGTTAGATAAACAGAAGTAGAGAATAGGGTCTTGTTGCTGCACCAGGGATTATCCTGCCACATTGATGAACACGTGAAGTATATTGCACAGAATCATCCGGAAGCCTGTAAGGTTTATACTATAAATTCAAAATGTAGAAGGAGGAAAATATTGTCAGGTAAAGGTATAAGAGTAAATACATGAGGGGCGTGGGTCATTACAATAGAGCTGGTATGTAAGTGGTATAGATAAAAAATTCATAGTGACCAACTTGCAAAAAGAGGGTCAAGAATCCTGTATGCTCAATGCTCATAGAGTCAGCAACATTTTCAGAATGAGTTAAGTTAGTAAAACACTAAAGTTTGTCATTTGAAACTTATGATCACAACAGTGAAAATTTGTACTTTGTTCAAGTAAAGACTTGGAAGAAGAGGCAGGTGGACTCTACATGTCACCTCATGAACATGTCCACTTTTATAGAACACTTTAATTCTGCCCTTGCTATCACGGAAGAAAATATGTCAGTGAAAATGATAGAAAAGAGAGAACAAAGTAAAATGGTGGAGAAAATGCTCCACAGTTGAGTTACTGAAAGAAGGTCTTGTTTCTACTTCTAGAATTTTAAACTCTAATGAGCTTAGACCTGAAATTGTGTCTAGAGATGGCTCCAATGCAGGGATCCAGGACTACCTCATAGTAGGGACAGTGTTCATCTAAGTAGTTAAGGCCTTGTAAATAAAGGAAGAACCTTTGTCAGATGAAAGGCAAACAGTAAGCAGGGCATGGTGGCTCATACCTGTAATCTTAGCACTCTGAGAGGCTGAGACAGGCGGATTGCTTGAGCTCACAAGTTTGAGATCAGCTTGAACAAAAGCGAGACCTTGTCTCTACTAAAAATAGCCAGCACTGTGACAGGTGGCTGTAATACCAGCTACATGGGAAGCTGAGTCAAAAGGATGGCTTGAGCCTAGGAGTTGGAAGTTGCTGTGAGCTATGACACCGATGCATTTCTAGCTTGGGGTAACAGAGTGAGACTCTGTCTCCAAAAAGAAAAAATATGAAAGGAAAACAGTACTGAATGGAAGATTTAAAGATGAAGACAACGGATGAAAAAAAGTAGTTAAAACTGGAAGGATTAACTGTGAGAAAGTATGTTATAAAAAATTTATGACAAATAATTCATGATTAAAGCAATAGACAGCAAGAGACTGTTTAGATTAGGCTTCTACGGGATGTTTCATGCATAAGCCATGGGTGTGGGCAGGAATACTGGCAGGTGGCAGTGGCAGCAGCTTAGGGGAATTAAAGAGCACATATCTGGAAGGGAAAACAAATATGGAATGGGAATTTCTAGCTTCCCTATAATCTGTTAAAAGTCTCATTCTCTCATGGGAAAACCAAGTTGAATATAACCATGTAAAGTACATATTTTAGAAGCGAATAGGCTTAATATGAAAATTGGCTGTGACCAATTGGCTGAACGACTCTGTGACCTTCAGCAAAACAATTAATATCTACATCAGCCTCAAATCTCTCATCTGTAAAGTGAGAATTATAATAGTAGTACTTATATGGCTGTAATCCCAGGAAGTGTTATACCTTGCACGTAGTCATCTGTATATAAATGTTAGTCTACTCTTATTATCAGTATTCAGCTAAAAGTAAATTATCTGATGAATTCTTTATTTGCCTTTAAGTAAATCATTTTCCACCAAAATTCATCAACTTGACTGTTAAGGTAAATTTTTTGGAGGAGTAGAAATGAGAAACCATCTGGAGAATGGTCTTTTCTCTCATCTTAAAGTGGTGCTCCTCTAATTCAGTGTGTTCATAAAATACCTACGTGTCTACTTTTATATGTTCAATTTAATCCAGTTGGCCTAGTGTGAGGGCCTGAGATTCCACATTTATAAAAGATCCCAGGTGATCTTGATTTTGCTGGTATGTGGACCACAATTTGAGTAAAAAGGGCATAGAATACCTGAAACAGAGTCAAGAAGGCAGGGAAGAAAGTAAGACGCATAACATGGATAGCCAGAAGGCAAGTCTCAGAGGCCACAGAGTGTTGAGATTTCTTGGGTCAAGTCCTAAAAATAGGATGGCTCAAATCCAAAACCAATGATACACGATGAAGTTTTCAAAGGTGAAATTTTGACTTTATAATCTCAAAGAATTCTGAAGGGGATTTCCATATACCACAAACATCAATTAAATAAAATAATAACATATACAGAAAATTAAAGAAAGGAAAATAACTAAAGAAGAAAAAGAATGATCCAAGCCTGAAAGAATATTGCTTCTATGAGCAAGTTGATAAATCTTAGGATATATCGAAGTTTCTTAAGGCACACAGAATTACTTTTTAAATAATATTTTTATAGTAAGAATAGCACAAAGAAACAGGTACATTGTAAATAGAATAGCCTGTCCATAAATGAGTTTGTTTCTGACTATGGTTGGTTTCATTCTGGAAAGTGCAGAATGAAAATTGATACAAAAGATAAAAAGCATATTAGTGGTAGAAATATTGTATTATGCCACACAATTTACCTAAACGGTAAACATCTTTCTGTTTAGGTAGATTACATGCTCTACTAGGTCTGTTTGGTATATCTTGGGCATTTATGTTGGGTGCATAAATATTTAGAATTGAAAGTTCCTCTTGTATTATTCCATTGGCCAGTGTGAAGGGACCTATAATGAAAATTTTAAATATCAGAATTGGAATCTACCCACATGGAACACAAGCATACACAAAATGTAATTCAAACATGGGTTGTAGTCATCAAAGTAGAGGGTCTGGATTATGAAAGGGGGAGTCCTAAGTCAATCGAGTAACGCAAAACTATGTCAAAAGTATATACTTCAGAAAATTTCGTATAGCTCAGTCATTAAGACATAGACTATCCAGCCAAAAACCACTCTGAAAACCACTTTGTGATTGCCAGCTATGTCCACTAGACATATCTAGACTACTCTAGATTCAAATGCCATATTTCTCATTTTCTTCAGCAAATGGCTTAACTTCTCTTTCTTATAGGGTCCATGTGGATAATAACAGTATGACTGCACGAAGCTACTAGAATACACTAGAATAATCACATGAAATTTTATACCTCTATCTCTTTATACCTATGTCTATATCTATGTAACTTAAAATGTTATCTAGCACATAACAGGCACTGGGTGTTAGCTACTGTTATTATTGTTACTGTTAGTTATTACTAATTATTCTAGGTACTGCCCTTGACGAGCACCACTGATACACAGCCCAGTCGAGGGAGAGGTGAACAAGAGAACAAAAGAATGAAAATCGTTTTATAAGGAAGTTTAAAATACCTCACACTATTAATCTGGGACTGAGGTAGGAGAAAGGTGGAAGGGACAAGAGACAGGACAGCTGCCTTCAAAAATAAGAGAAGAAGTACCTTTGATACTCAAGAGGATAAAAATTAGTCCAAACTTAGAAACCATGTGGGGGGAGATTTAAGTTCAAATAAGGAAGATTTTCAGATATAGAGTAAGTAGAACAGAATGCCCTGAGATATTTAAGCAGGATTTAGAGAACTCCCATGTCAGGGATGATAAATTTAAGAATGAATAACTGAACTGGTAGGAAGGCTGGACTACTTGGTTCATCTGAGACCTGACCTTTACCTTATTTATTTTACAAATGAGGCCCAGAAAAATGAAGTAAGCTGACCACAGACAGCCAGAAAACTAATCAGCTGCAAATACTGGCCTAGGACCCACTTTGTCAAATTTTTACACTAGGCTCTTTTCTAGACATCCTCTTATTTTCAAAAGGAAAGTATTTTCCAGAACCAATAGGAATGTGCTCCCAAGTAAGAGCTGGAAGCAAATACACAGGGAAGCAATGTACAGGTGAGAAAATGTGAGTAGAGCAAGCCAGGCAGAATAAAGTCGCTCAATCCTGAATAAACCATGCCTAGGGCCTCTCTGGTGACTTCCGGTATCTATTCTCAGTAATGAGTCTATTTGTATGTAAACCTGATTACAGAGCATTCTGAAATGCAAAGTTTTCTAAGTATAGACTTTGTAAACCTGAGAATGTATTTGGTCAGTTTTGGCCTATTGTCCCAAATTTTCATCTGGAATAAATGTACAATAGATGGCAATCCAATGAATAAAATAATTGAAATCAAGTCCCTTCTAGGACTCTTCGACCAAGGGGTCAGCGAGTCTATCGGGTGTCTTGATAGACATCGACCCATTGTAATTATCTTTAATAGTAATAACAAAACTGAGTGAGGAAGGGAACAGAAATTTTCTTTATATGAGAATTTTTGGTTTATAGAAGAAGTTATTCTACTTTTTCAGGTAAGGGTCATGTGAAAAATAAAAAATTAATAGGTGAATTGATAAGCATTAGATCATTCAAATTGATGGTGGATAAAATAATGAACAAATCTTAACTAGCTTACAAACTATACTATATACGCCAAGTAGGTTTTTTGGCTAGCAGGTATTTTTTCTCACTGTGACAAAGAGGGGAATGTTTTAGAAATTATTTCTGTCCCTAACCTCTCGAAATGTTTGTATTTCATAAATCTGCTCTTTTGCCTTTCCTTTCATTAAAATATATGCCTCTAAAAGCAAAGTCCCTGTTTTCTTCACCAACATACCCCCACTTTCTTGGAATGATATGTGACACATAATTTGTCCTTGATAAATACTAGTTGAATAAATCAATAAAAAAGTGAATGAATTGACATGGATAGCTCTGAAAACCACTTTATGATTGGGCCAGATATGTCAAATGAAAAGGAAGTTCTTGTAGCAAAAAACCAAATCATTATTTATCTAACATTAAATTTAATTAAACATACTATAGTCTATCTGGCAACTATACTTAAAAAAGAAACAAAACAAAAACCCTAAAAACAAAAGTGTGGGAAGGCCTCAATATTTATCTATGACAAAGATAGAAATAAATTTTCTATAAAGATGATGTTCATGGATGTCAGAGAATCACAATATATGTATTTAGTAAATAAAACTTTAAAAGATGCAAAAGGGATAAAGGTAAATCCTTTTGGAAAACACAGTTTAGTTTTTAAAAATCTTTCTAGACCCAGGGATGTTATGACTATTTCCTCATGCATGTACGTGGGTGTGTTTTGGGATAAACCCTAAAATGGTTTTTAAGTGTTTTTTATACTTTGTCCTTCTCCTCTAAGTGGAGGTCATTATTGGAGAGTTGTTACTGTTGGTCACAAACATGGCCTTACATTTTGCGTTTTACACTGAAGTCTTAAAAGAATTATTACGTTAAAAATAAACATCAATAAACTCTGCCAAAATATCAGTCAGGAATTATTCTATTCATTGACAACGAGAACTAGACCCTCGACAACTCTCTTAGGCTGACAACCTCTCCCTGATCCTTCAACACTCAAGTCAGTAATTAGCAAAAGGGAAAAAAGATTATTTGTGAGATTGCATGTCTTCCCAGTGATATCATAAACTCTAGGAATATTAAGAATCACATGTGACATGTCCACCGTTTGTGTATCTGGTGTTTAGCATGCAACTTGTTCCATAATAGGTACTCAATTATTGATTTAATGAATTAAGTTTTAGGACAAGTGAAACAGATGAGGTCTGACAATTAAGTTTGCAAACTTGACTCTGTGTGCTAATCTTGCTTCACTGTAGAAATAACTCAGTTCTCAAAACCTTGGCATATCAACGTCTCACAGCTCTGCTCATGTTGACATGTGGCAGTGTCCTGCTGAGTCATGGTCACTATTGCTGTTGTGTTTTTTGTGTGTGCTGTCACGAGAATGTCGGAGTTTGAACTAAAGCAATGAACAAACGTTAAGTTTCTTGTTAAATTGGCATGAGTGGAAGTGAAGTCAGGGACATGTTGGTCCAAGTTAATGGGGATAATGCCACGAAGAAAACAGCAGTGTGCAAATGAATGAAATGTTTTTCTAAAGGGAGAGAAAGTGTCACTGTCAAAGAGAGGTCAGGACACCCAGTAACGAGAAGAATTGATGAAAACATTGCAAGAATTCATTGAATCATGGGTCAAAATTGTCAGCTGGCTGTGAGAAGCATAGCACACCAAGTACACATCAATAGAGAAACAGGAAAATCTTAACTGAAAATCTTGGCCAACAACTCATGGCTCTTGCATCATGACAATGAACCAACTCACATGGCACTATTTGTGAGGGAGTTTTTTAATCACTAAACAAACAATTGTTTTGGAACACCCTCCCTACTCCCCTGATCTGGCCCCCAATGCCTTTTTCTATACATGAAGACACAGAAAATACCAAAAGGAGTTTTGATGACATTCAGGATATCAAGGGCAATATGACAACAGCTTTGATAGGTATTCCAGACAAAAAGTTCCCAGATTCCTTTGAAGGGTAGACTAGGTGCTGGCATCAGTGCATAGCTTTCCAAGGGCAGTGCTCCAAAGGTGAGGTATGTAGCACTTTTTCTAGGATGAGACTGTGAACTTAACTGTCAGACCTTATAAATAGGAGTGTAACCATCATCTCTATTTTGTTAGTTGACTTCTCAGCAATACGTTCTTCTGTCCTGTCATACCCTTATAATATGTATTGAGTGAGTAAATTAATAAAGGTCTGGTCTCCTCAATTCTTTATGTATGGAAAGGAGATGATAATGTACCTATTCCACAGTGTTGTTATGAAGATTAAACGAAGTGCTTGGGATAGTAGCTGGAACATAGTAAATATTAATCGTAGAAGCAGCAGCAGCATTATTGATTACTGGGCCATTTTGCAGTAAGAGTCTTTCAGACTACACTTCCTGTGTCCTCCTAGTCATTCTCCAGTTAGAAGCCTGACCTTGGCATGGATAGACTCTTCTTCCTTGGAAGGCAATGTCTTCCCTCTTCCTTGTGTTTGCCTGATTGTTTATTTTTCTCATCCCTCCTGGCCCCTTCCCTGCTTCTTGAGAATTCAATCCTGAGCTCTGGTTATAATACTTTGTGTAATTGTTCAGTTGAATGCCCCATTTCCCTCTTTTGTTCTAAAAGCCTATTGGCCTGTTGTGATGTCATTTTATCTGTTGTTTTTAATCAAGCTACCTAACTGAAAGTGGAAAATGATCCTACAAAGTGACTTCTATAGACCAGATCTGTTCAGCACAGAAAACACATTTTATATGATGTTGACTATGAATTGTTGTATTAGGACTCCCTACCATCTATTGATGGGATAGACTCAGATTAAGGGACCCAAAATAAAAGTTTTGCATATGTTAGAGCTTGGAATATCTACTATACTAAACTAGTTAATGTCCTTTCTTTCTTTATAAGATGTCTCAAGTTTTCTTAGGCTAAAATGAGATTAATAATTTTAGTTAACAAAAAGTCTACTTAGCAACATTGGTTGGTGGTTGTTACCATATGAAGCTAAAAAAACTTCCTTCATATTGCCAAAATCATCTTTCTGAATCATTTTGCATAATCATTGAACATAGTTGAGTAATTCCATTGGGCTTTACTGTTACAGAACTTTTTCCAAACCTACTAGAAATAAGGTTGCATTCCCTGTTTGCTGCCTCGTAGAACCCAGGGATGGCGAGCCAGCCTCGGTCTCCAATTTCACTTAATTCAGTTGGCCTTTAATCTGTTTCATAAAGTATTTGCTCTTGCAATAAATATGCAAATATATGCAATTAACTTGTAAAAAGTTTTTCAGTGACAATAAAATTTTCCCTTTTACAAAAACACATACCTGAATTCATCTCTTACCTCCTTTTCATTATTTGTACCCTAGAGAATCTAACCCAGTGGCCGTCAACCTGGGCTCTACAGTGTTTTACAGAGGGTGTAGGGGTCAAGAGATAGGATTCACCTTTTTGGGGTGGAACATAAATATAAGAGGGTCCTTATCTAACAAAAGTAATTAATGTAAACTGCCTCTGTGTACCCTCAATGAATCTCCAACAATAAATATATATATGTATATCAGAAAAATGAACTAACTTCCAGAAAAGTGAATGGAAATTTTTATGGGTAGAAACCAGGCATTATATTTTTAAATAAACTTTATAAGACATTCTGATGCTTATCTGTGAGATTTTTCTTATTTCATCCAAATTTAGAAATAATTCAAACAAGCAATATTATTATTTTAGTACAGGCTAAAAATACTCCTTAAAATGTAGGTACATAGGTTATAAAGAATAAAGCAATATCCAAAATTGAGAAGGAGGCATGTATTAGTCTTATTTCTTTATATCCTGGCACGTTATCTTATATTATAATTGGGAACACCTTTTTGGAAAGACTGGGCTCTGGTGAGGAATGATGGAATGGTAATGTTGGAAAATTGCCTGGGGTACTCTTTACAATGCCCTCTACATTAGTGACATTAGAGTTTTTTGCTCTTCAAATCCCTTCTCTTTTTTTTTTCCCTTGCCTATGAATTCTGCTTTTTGAAAAGAACCAACCCAAAGTACAGTCACATTATGTAAATTAAGTTCTTTGAGCTAATTATTATTATAATAATTTACAATGTGATGAAAAGATGAATTCATTTGAATGTTAATGATCAGCTTTTACTCATACACTTTTCAAATAACTGGCAACTTAAGGAAAATAGAACATATAAGTGCGCATTAGAAACTTCTTTTTAATCTCAAACATATTGTATACATTTTAAATAATGCAAGACAGAAGATATCATATCATGATGCCTCAATTATCTATTTTAATATTAATAAAATTCAGATAATTTGCTAATCAATGTGCATCATGATTAAACAGATAAATTAAAGTGGTTTTGGAACCAAACTTTCAGAAGAATCTTACTGGGGGAAATGTTCCTTCATTGAAAAGTTGTACTCCTAAATTTGAATAATTGCGACTTGATCACTGAGTCATATAATGTATATTAGTGTCTGCACACAATAATGACAACTTAAAATGAAATGTGGTCTGTTGATCCCTCATATCTATTAAAATATAAACTAACAGCTCAATTATTCAGGAGACTATTTTGAGGTTTATGAATTATTTATTTTCCATGTTTTTTCTTTTTTTTATAATTTTATTAAATCATAATTGTGTACATTGGTGCAATCATAGGGCAGAATGTGCTTCATATACAATCAGAAACATATTGATCGTACTGTGAGAGATAGCCTTCATAGCATTTTCTTAATCACTATATAAAGACATTGACACTCTACATTTAATAAGTTTCATCAGTACCCTACTAAGATGCACCATAGGTGTGATCCCATTAATTGCCCTCCCTCCACCCATTCTTCCTCCTCCCCTCCCCTCCCTTTCCCTTTTCCCTGTATTCTTGTGCTATAATTGGGTTTTAGCCTTCATATGAAAGCTATAAATTAGCTCTGTATTAGGGCTGAGTACATTGGATACTTTTTCTTCCATTCTTGAGATACTTTGCTAAGAAGAA
>CAUYRH010101806.1:0-23733 GCA_963574655.1 Perodicticus potto | reverse complement strand
TAGTCCCAGCTACTTGGGAGGCAGAGGCAAGAGACTTGCTTGAGCCCAGGAATTGGAGGTTGCTGTGAGCTGTGATGCCACAGCACTCTATCCAGGGTGACAGCTTGAGGCTCTGTCTCAAAAAAAAAAAAAAAAAAAAATAGAGAAAACATCAAGGCACAAAATAATCAAACTGCTGAAAACCAGTGTTAAAGAGAAAATTGTGAAAGCAACCAGAGAGAAAATCCAGGTAGGGGAAAGAATAGTTTTCACCCCAAAGTGGTGCAGATGGTTCTGGACTTTACATTGTTTGGTTTATAAGGTTTTGACTTTATGAGGATACGTAAATGATATGTATTTGGCACATTCCTTGATTTACAATTGGGTTACGTCTGGATAAACCCCTTGTACATTGGAAGAAGTATCATAAGTAAGAAAACACTTTCTTAACCACAGTATTTTTAGCTTACACTGGGTTTATTGGGATGTAACCCTGTCATAAGTCAGAGGCGCATCCGTACCTTGCTTGAACCTGAAAAGTGAATTTGTTTATCCCTCACATGATGTACAGAGGATGTCCCTAGGATTATTAAAGTATCTTCTGTGTCTCTTATATTTTATCTTCACATTTTAGCTTTATAATGTGTTTGTAGTTTTATGTTTTCATAGAACCTTAAATATGCAAGCTCATACCAGGAATACAATGTAGGTTTTTTCTAAGAAAAAAAAAAAAAAAAGTGAAAGAAATAATGGTTATACTGTGATTTTCTTCATTAATATCTTTGAATATCATTTCAGAGAAGGGCCAATATGTCATCTTAGAAGAAAAATTATTTTCCTTACTTTCATGTATCTTACAGTTTTCTTAATTAAAAAAAAGCAGCTGGTAATAATACATATTACATAAAGATGAATAAAAAATGGCAGCAAAATTTTTATCAGAAACTATGCAAGACAGTGGAATGACATTTCTAAGGCCTGACCAAAAAGAAATACATCCACCTATAACTGTATAGGTAACAAGGATATCTTTTAGAGATGAAGACAAAATAAAGATTTTTTTTTTGAAACAATCAAAGGCTGAGTGAATTCATTACCAGGAGACCTATATTACAAGAACATTAAAGGAAGTTTTTCGGTCAGAAGGAAAATGATAATGATGTATTATGAAGTCAGTACAATCAGATTTTATGCCAGTAGCACAGAATGTGGGGTAGAGGAGTAGAATCCTACTCTCACAGGATTCTTTTGCTGTATGTGAAATGGTAATATCATTTGAAGGTAGACTTAAATTCAAGATGTATATGGTAGACCTTAGAGCAAATTCTAAAAACTGAAATAGGTATAGTTAACAAGCTAATAAGGGAGACAAAATGGAATCAAAAAAGTATGCACTTAACCCAGCACATGTCAGAAAAAAGAAAAAAGGGATAAAAGGGCAAGTGGAATACGTGGAAAACAAACGACAAGAAGGCAGATTTATGCCCAGCCATGTTGATAGCTACATTAAATGGAAATGGCCCAAACGTTTCATTAAAAAGCAAGATTCAATTATATGCTATCCACAGGAAATGCACCTTAGATATAAAAGGTAGAAAGAAATAAAAAGAAAAAGATATACAATGCAGACTTCAAAGAAATAGAGTAGTTATGTTAAACATAGTAGTTTTCAGAATAAGGAATACATATGGGGAATAAAAAGGGTAAAATTCATCAAGCGGACAAAACAATTTAAAATTGATAGGTACTTAATAATAGGTTCAAAATATATAAAGCATAACTGAACTGAAAGGGAAACAGATAAATTTAGTGTTAAAGTTAGAGGTTTCAACCCTTCTCTCTTAGTGATAGAATAAACAGGAAAGGATATAATAGACTTGAATAATAGTTATCAACCAGTTTGACCTAATCGAGATTTATGGAGTACTCCACTCAACAACAGCAGAATACTGATACTTTTTAAGTGAACATGGAAGATTTACCAAAACAGACAATATTTCAGGTCAGAAAACCAGTTCAGCCACACACTACATAACTACATTTCAGTCAACAAATGTGCATTGATGATGGTGGTCCCATAACATTATAATACTGTATTTTTACTGTGCTTTTTCTATGTTTGTGAAATAACAAATACCACTATGTTACAATTAGGTATGTTATTCAGCACAGTAACAATTGACAGGTTTGTAGTCCAGGAGGAATAGGACATACATATGGCCTAGGTGTGTAGTGGGCTGTACGATCTGGATTCGTGTAATGTACTCTGTGTGCCTACTCCCAGCTGTTCAGTGGTGCATGGCTTATCAGTAAGTGTGAAAGAATTGAAATCATACAAAGCATATCCTCTTATAACAGTTAAATTTGAAATCAGTAACATACCTGAAAATGTTCTCACAATACTTAGAAATTAAACAACATACTGCTAAATCATGCACTAAAGAAGAAATCACAAGATACATTAGAAAATATTTTGAGCTAATTGAAAAATACAGCATACCAAAATTCATGGAATGTGGCCAGTAGTAGTGATTATAGGGACATTTATTCCATTAAATGCATATATTTAATTAAGAAGGGTATGGGGGATAGTCTTAACATTAACAAAGTAGGCTTTCCCCTTAAAAAACAAAAAAAAAGATCTAGTCAGACCAAATACTAGAAGGAAGGCAGTATTAAAGTTAAGAGCAGCAATCGGGGATTTAAAAGAGGTTTTAGGCTCAGCACCTGAGCACAGTGGTTACGGCATCAGCCACATACACCTACACCAGCCTGGGCCAGCTAAACAACGACAGCTGCAACAAAAAACAGCTGGGCCTTGTGTAGGGTGCCTGTGGTCTCAGATCCTTGGGAGGCTGAGACGAGAATCACTTAAGCCCAAGAGTTTGAGGTTGCTGTGAGCTGTGACGCCACAGCACTCTACCAAGGGTGACATAGTGAGACTCTGTCTCAAAAAAAAAAAAAAGAGGTTTTACCCAAATAGTTTAACAGGTTCCTGTGCCTTTTAGTGAAACCTTTTTCCTGGTTTACTATAGGAATGCTTCCACTTACATTGTAGTGTGCATTAATAGTACTCCTTTAAATGACACTCTTGACAACCAAGCCAAAGAGAAATTGAAACCTAGTTGTATGGAAATGTTACTTCACTGCAGACTTAGCTTCAAGGAATTGTGGATTACAAGATCATGTGGACAGGTTTAATGATTTTGGTCTCACTGTCAGCTTACCTATATATAATGTAGATATAAAGAATTTTCTGTCACTCAGCAATCGATTATAAGTAGTTTCTATTGCCCAACCTGGTTGGTTCATTTATTTTCTTTTCCTATTATACCTATATAAGGTAACTTTTAGGGACTGATATTTTGAAGTACTAATTCACTGTTTTGTTTTGTTTTTTTTCACTACTGATATTTGAATACACTCATTCATCTAAAGTAATGAGGCTAACTTTCAAAATAGAAGTGATTTAGGTTGTGGCATTTGACACTTTTTAGTCCTCAGCATGATTCAGTTTAGAGGTACAGTTATCAGCGGAAAAGAAATTAAAAAGAAAATTGCTTCTATTAAATTTGGTCTAAATCTGCCTCCTTAGTTATTTTACGTTTGGCCTACAAGTATCTATGTGCACAGTGAACTGTAACCTACCTGGATGTGTAAACAGACTCTTACCTACTCTTGTGCCAGTCACGAGTTTTGGCCAATCAAAGATACCCAACTTTTCAAACTGTGTTCAAATAAGGCAAATGCTGAGCTGTAACCAATCTGGCTGTTTCTGTGCCTCACTTCCATTTTCTGTCTATTTCGTTACTTTTTCTGTCCATAAATCTTCAACCACATGGAAGCCCTGGGATCTCTCCAAACCTATTCTGGTTCTAGGGCTGCCCGATTCATGAATCATTCTTTCCTCAATTAAACTCTGCTCAGTTTAATTTGTTCAAGGTTTTTCATTTAACACTTCTGAAACTTAAAAAAAAGGCTAAAATTTTAAGTTTTATGATAGTTTATCCATATTTTGAAATTGAAAATGTATTTGAATTATTATATTTGTTGTTATTTATTATATTGATACAGTCTCTGCCTTATAACATGATCAACAAATAAATAAAAGGATTGCTTTGAGAACTTTGATATTTCTACTTACTGCTTCCTGGGTTTCAAACTGATGGTTCTAAGGGGCCACTCTTTTGCTTAGAACAAAATGTTACGCCAGAAATTGTGTTTGTGTTCTATCATTAATATGAGTGTGTATAATTCCATGCAAGTTCTGCATTAACTCAGATGTGACTTTAGAGATATTTACCACTTATAGGCATAGTTGTGACTGGGGGGAATGGGTACAGATCTTGAAGAAAGCCATAAAGAATTTTAAACTTTTAATAAGGCCCTCAAGTGAATTATAGCAAATATATTTTTATGAGTGGAACTGATAATAATTCATTATATTTGATGCACATGTTGAAAGTATTGTTTTGTACACAAATGAATAAAAACCATTTTTATAATGTGCTAAATATGTGAACAGAGCTAAATTACTATATTCCCCTAGTACAGAGGTGGGGGACTTTTTCATGTTGGAAGGCCACATTAATTTAGCTGTAATCAAATAAGGCTGCATTCAAGAAACTTCAATGAGATGTACTTAAAATGTACACTATTTTATAAAACTCTAACTACTGTAACTTCACAATTTTAATAAATGAAAACTCTTTATTTTAAAGTTAACCTTTTAATGATTTTGTGTCTGCTTTTTGTTGGAAAGCATTTGAATACAGTAAAACCACTGTAAGCCGACCATCCAAGGGACTGTAATAGACTGGTCAACACATGGAGATGGCCAACATAAGGAATTAGGCCTACTGTACTGATACCTAAATGTGACATGTGTCCAGTCTATGAAAATGAGGTCAGCTTAAGAAGGTGGTCAGTGTACGGCAGTGGTCAGCTATGGAGGTTCTACTGTATTTGGTTGCAGCATGGAGTTCTGCAGTTTGAGTTAATCCTCTAGATGGGTTATCAGTCTTTCCCAACCTTAAGGGTGTCTTGATTTGGGTTAGGTAGAAGAATGTAGATTTGCACCAATAAGTGGTTCAAAAGCAAGAAAGCATCTTGCGGGCATGTTGCTAAAGCTGTACTCTACTGTGTTTTTCTATATTTTAATTGGATCTTTCTTAGCATCAACAATGAGTTTAAAATGTCATCTACTGAGAGCTTAATCAATTCCATCTGTAGTTTTTAAGTACCTTGGTGATATCAACTAGGTGAGGCTATAATGGTAATTTGAGTATGATGTCATGATTCTCAAAAATAAGTGGGCACAGTGGCTCACACTTACAATTCTAGCACTCTGGGAGGCCGAGGTGGGTGGATCCCTTGAGCTCAAGAATTCAAGACCACCCTGAGGAGGAGAGAGCCCTCCATCTCTACTAAAAATACAAAAAATTAGCCAGGTGCCTATAGTCTCAGTTACTCTGAAGGCTGAGGCAGGAGGATCACTTGAACCCAGGAGTTAAAGGTTGCTGTGAGCAGGACTGACGCCATGGCACTCTAGCCTGGGCAACAGAGTGAGACTTTTTCTCCAAAAAAAAGAAAAGAAAAGAAGAAGTAGTGAGCCTTTCACTAACCTCCAATTAATAGGTCTATAACTGCTACATAACCTTCACATGGTTTGCATGTATTATCCTGCTCATCAATGACCTTTGCTAACTGGGGAAAATATTCATCCAAAATTTCTTTTGAAGAAATGTTTTGAAAAAGATATCTTTTTTCAAAATGCTTGAATTTTTTGACAGATATGTACTTATCATATATAGACTTAGTTTTTACCTTGCAAAGAATATTCAAGTCATTTTAATTTGATATGATACCACACAGAAATGCTACATTCCTATATTCTTTCAATAATTCACATTTCTAATTCTGTTCTTCATAAAATTTAATTTTCATTCTCACAGAGTTAAAATTTTGGCTAACACTCGTCCCTTTGATATCCAGGATAACCAACACACTTCAGAATGGTACACACTAAATACCTCATCATTCCACTTTAGTTTGTTATGAAAATGACATGTCAGGTTGCATTTGCAGGAATATAGTTAACAATACTTGTAACTTGTTGCAAAGTGTCAACTTGAATAGTAGCTTTAGCACAGAGATTTTCCTGATGCAAGATAATAATGGAAAGAAATGAGAGCATCTGGATCTGTTAATACTTTTTTTTATTTTTTTGAGACAGAGTCTGAAGCTGTCACCCTGGATAGAGTGCCATGGCATCCACAGCTCACAGCAACCTCCAATTCCTGGGTTCAAGCGAGTCTCCTGCCTCTGCCTCCCAAGTAGCTGGGACTACAGGCGCCCGCCACAACGCCTGGCCATTTTTTTGGTTGCAGCCATCATTGTTGTTGGGCGGGCCCCGGCTGGATTTGAACCCGCCAGCTCAGGTGTACGTGGCTGGCGCCTTAACCCGTTGTTGAGCCACAGGCACCAAGCCTGTTAATACTTTTTTATCTGCACAACAAACCCTTTGTATTTTCCTGTCATGGGAGGAACACTGTCTGTAGTTGCCAAATTCAGTCCAACTTCATGACATTTATCTTGAAAGTTGTTGAAGATGTTTGTTCCCCATGTCTGTTAAGAGTGCCTAAAACGGGCTCGGTGCCTGTGGCTCAACGAGCTAAGGTGCCAGCCACGTACACCTGAGCTGGCGGGTTCGAATCCAGCCCGGGCCCACCAAACAACAAGGCTGCAACCAAAAAAAAAAATGGCCGGGCGTTGTGGCAGGCACCTGTAGTCCCAGCTACCTGGGAGGCGGAGGCAAGAGACTCGCTTGAGCCCACGAATTGGAGGTTGCTGTGAGCTGTAATGCCACGGTACTCTATCCAGGGTGATAGCTTGAGGCTCTGTCTCAAAAAAAAAAAAAAGAGTGCCTAAAACGAGTAACTCTTCATAGAAAAGAAAATCTTCTGCTCCAACCCAAATGGATTTTAAATCCTGCACCAGGTCCCTAGTATCAGTTGATTGATCAAAAGCAATTGAATAAAATGTATTTTCCTTTAAGTATTGCATGAAGTTGTTCTGTTAAATTGAAGGGTAATTCGTGCTGCTCATCAGTTGTGTTTCTTCTTGAAAGAGGCAGTTGTTTGTACTTTGAAATGTTACTGGGGTCTAAGCGTCCTACAATGTTGACAATGCATTCTTTCGCAATTTCTATATCACCAACTGGCCTCCCTTTTTTCCTGATTTATATACGCTGCTTTTTAAGTTGCTTCAGGTGTCATTGTTTTCAGGTCTTATTGCTACTTGACAGAATTGTCTTTGCTTTTACTTTTCATCTTTCAATTTCTACAATGCAACCTTTTGTGCCTCACCATCTAATTTAGAATACCTGTGGTCCTTATGAATGTTACAATGCTGGTGAGCATTGAATTTCCAAATCATCTTATCTTTAGCAAAAACAAGATAATCCAATTCCCAGTCCTCATTTAAAAGTCTGTTTCCTTCTCTTAGTGTTCTTTTGGTCTTCTTTGACATGATGGGCTGTTAAGCAGACAGAATTAAAAAATAACTGTTAAACTATGCAACTATTCACAAATTCCACTTAAAACAGAAACACAATGCACCATTGTCAAAAGCTGGTAACAGACTAGGGTAACTTGGCCACCATAAACTCTCACCAACCAGCCTCGGGCAGTAGAGGCGCGAGCAAGGCAGGGGTAGCTGGAACTAAATCATGAGCGTAGCAGCCACCAGGTTAACCCTTATGACTTAATAATAATATTCTCATTATGCCGGTCAGTCTGGGAAGATTATTTTGTTGAAACTTAATTTAACTCTTTGGTATTTTAAATATATTAATAAAAAGAAACTAAAAATATAAAAGATGAACAAAATGTATTTAAAAAATAAAAGGATTTGTCCTATAAAATTTGGACTCCGTCAAAAGGCCATACTTAAGGAGCTAGAAGGCCACAGGTCCCCCACCCCTGCCCTAGTAATTGTCCTACTATGGTTATTAATCTGCCATGTCATATCAGCTTTTTCCTGTGCATATTGCTCATATGTAAAAGGAAATCATTTGTTTTTGGCATAGTCAATGTATGTCTAGTAGGCTTTAATGGTATTTCCCTCAATTTTGAATAGTTTTGAAATTAGGTCACCAATATTCTATCATTTGTCTTTCTTTTCAAAGTGATGTTTCAGACTGTGTTAACTGCTTGTGCAGTGAACTATGTGCCTCACAGTGGCCCTGAAAATCCTCCCCCACGTGACCACCTTATGTAACAGCTACTCGCAGAGGCTGTTAGCACCTGGGCCCCTTCAGCAGTTGTGCGGTGCCTCCTGCACATCCGTCTGCCGCTGCCCAGTGAGCATGCCCCTCCTCCTATTCCAGGCATTTACCCACTGTGGCCATTGCTTAAAGCTATGCTTCAGCAGGTGCCTGGTGTGTTTCTTCTGCCTTTTCTGCTGTGGTCACCGCATTACACATCCCTTCCTTCTGGACGAGAAGACTAGGAATGGCCAGCTTACTGTCAATGTTTGTGGCTTACCTATACCCACAACTCACTACTGGCTATAGATCTTTCCTCCTGAGTTATAGACTAGCCAGTAGTTTTGACCAGATTTAACTGAACAAGGCAGGTGGGTTGCCTTGGTCCTGTACTCTTGTTTTAAGCACCTCTCCCTGTCTTTCATTGCAGGGAACCACTGCGTGATTTTGTGTATTTACTGCTAATGATCATAGTCAGTGGTATGCATTCTTTTAGTGGCTTCATAGTATAAAGCAAAGTCCTTTAACTGCGGTGCTAAAATTAAGGCTAAAATTCTAAATTTTGTATTGTTGAAGACCATATTCTTGGTGAGACAAACATTGGTCACTCAAAAGAGTACATTCTAATTGCTCTAAAGCTAAAAAATGCAAGAACCCTCCCCACCAAAAAAAGGAGAAAAAGCCTTTCCTGCCCAGCTGCCTGCCTGCCTACCTTCCTTTCATTTTGATTTTGATCATGTGTTCTCTACCCTCATCACCCAATACCATACTGGAGAACTGACTTATCACAGCCTCTTAAATGAAACATTGTAGCTAAAATATCATCTTCACTTTCCCAAGCAAAATTTCATTTCCCTTAATGTTCTTACCACCTGCAACATGGTTTACATTTACAATAGGCTTTGCAGGCATGCTCCTTGGCTGTTTGCATTCATGCTTATTTCTAAAGGTAGCATTTTGGTTTGGAAAGGATTATGAAAATAATGGTGAATTTTTATCTTCCCATAGCATGGGTTTATTTTCCACTGTTTATATTACCAGTGAACTGGAGATGTGAACGCTATGAGCATGATGAGAAGCAGGCATGTTTGTTTCCTTCCAGTAGGCAGACTTGTAGGCCATATGCTGCCAGGCCCCACTGAGAATGGCTTCCGTTTTCACCTCTGTTCAGTGTCCAGGAGACACGTGATACTTGGCCTGCACCCCATGGGCCCTTTATTATCCCCCACCCTGTGTGTTCCTTTTCAGCCTGGTTCTGACCAGTGTCTTGGCTGGTAAGACTTTTGTGGGAGGGAGTCCATTAATTAATCCAGTCTGTTATCTTTGCTTTAACAAGTTAACATGAAAGGAGTTCATCACAGGTTAAAACCAATCCTTAAATGCCATGGCAATATAGTTGTCTTTTTTCCAGTTGCAAAAGAGAAGAGGACTTTAAAGCTAGTTGATTATGTCCTTTGTTCATTAAGTAATTCGTGCCATGCACTCTGTCACTTTCATTGTGAAAATGGACTAAAAGTTTTGGAAGTGGCCTAGAAAATATATATGTGGCCCTCTTAATAAGGTTGCTCTTCTTGGGACCATCCCTGACTTCACAAATGATATTACATGCTGAAGCTGATTGCTTTTTAGCATTGCATCTTACTAAAAGACCATTCCCCCAGGAATCCAGCCCAGATCTCTAAGGGAATGTACTCCATGCAGAGTATTCCAGGCAAAAGTTGCTCTGTCAATCTAGGGCTCTGTCATAGGCCCCTGCTTTTTTATAAATACAATCCAGTGTTATGGATTCAGAGGTCACAGAGCAAAGGAAACTTAAGAAATATGAATTTTAGATCTAAAAATTCAAAAAGGAATCCAATTAAACCATGTTACACAAATAGAAGTTTAGTAAGCTGTTGGTGCTGCAAGGCCTATTTCTAGAGCAGTTTCATGGAGAGCTATATAAGCTATACCTTCTAAATGATTTTTTTTTAAAGCCCCAAATGGCTCAGGATGTTTTTATTAAAAAAGCTGTCCAAGAATGAAATATGTAAATAACAATTTCTTTCCTAAAGATTGCTTTCTGAGGTATATGTGTGATTCTTTAATTGGAGAACATGAGGCCTGCGTGGTCAGTTACAGCCTTCTCTTTGGCATATGTAATATGAAGAAATGCCCCAGGCCTGTTGAAGCACATTTGCTGCTGCCTTTAGGAAGGTGAGGAATGGATTGGTTCTATTGTAATATCTCAGTACTCAATGCTGTTTTCCCTGAGTTTTTGTTGAATAACAAACTAAACGTCATCTACCCTGTTTTTGTTTTCCCAATGTAATTTTCAGACACTTTTTCATGAGATAACTGGCAGGTACCAAGTAATTTCTGAGACGTACTTTGTACCTTCATTCCATTCTTACTCACTTCACCAAGTAAGGGATACTGATTATCCTGAACTCTGGCAACTGACCAGCCAGTTTGTGTCCAAAGACTTTTCTCTAGGGCAGCGCCTATGGCTCAAGGAGTAGGACACTGGCCCCATATACTGGAGGTGGTGGGTTCAAACCCGGCCCCAGCCAAAAACTGCAAAAAAAAACAAAAAAAAACAAAAAAAATAACTAAAAGACTTTTCTCTAAAAGTAACTTCACAATTCTGTTGCTACTCCATGATTATGTAACTGTCTTTATGAATCAGTGCCATCTGCACAGTATTTCACTTATTCCCATCAGAGCAAAGCAAGATCACATACTTCATCCCATTTTTTTCATTCTGAGGAACACAAGAACGTCACAGAATATCTGAATGTTGATCTTGGGCTCTGCTTCAGCAACTTCAGGGAATGCTTTCAATTTACAGGCTCTGAACATCTTTAATAACCCAGAAGCAACTGTGTCTGCATTCCTGACCCTTTTCCATAAAGACATAGCTGGGATTGTGGCCTGGTTTTCAAAATCAACATAAAATTTTGTGCTCAAGCTTACTTGGCAACAACTAAGAGTCACAAGCACATACCTACTTTGAATAAACCCTGGGCCTGTTGCAGCTTGGATATTGTGGCCAATTTAGTATTTTGAATTCTGATATACTATATTTCTTTTTTTTTTTTTTTTTTGAGACAGAGCCTCAAGCTGTCACCCTGGATAGAGTGCTATGGCATCACAGCTCACAGCAACCTCCAATTCCTGGGCTCAAGCGAGGCTCTTGCCTCCGCCTCCCAAGTAGCTGGGACTACAGGCGCCCGCCACAACGCCCGGCCATTTTTTTTTTGATTGCAGCCGTCATTGTTGTTTGGCGGGCCCGGGCTGGATTCGAACCCGCCAGCTCAGGTGTACGTGGCTGGCACCTTAGCCCATTGAGCCACAGGTGCCAAGCCGATATACTATATTTCATTGATTCCAAAATGTACATTTTATTTTGTGTTTTCATGTCTCTTGGGGTTTACAGTCAATGGCTTATTGTAATTGAATTGGCATGATTTTTCTAAATGGACCATTTATAATGGTACGTCTTACATTAATGCATCTTAAATATGAAGAAGTTTTATATGTATATCTTAAAAATGTACCTGGTTTCAAAGACCTAGTAATGCATTAATATAGCAATTCTCAAAATTATAATCTTAGTTGTGAATTTCAGTAATTGCTTCTGTTTGGAGGATATTTGTGTTGGCATCAAATTGTCACAGTTTGTAGTTTTCACTCTTGTTTTATGGTTTCCATAGGAGGAGATCATGTATATAAGAAATAATCTCAAGTAAGTCTAATTTGATAGAAAGCAATGCCTTCCTCATACCTTCTCCCTTTTTAACTCATTTCTCAAGTGTATCTTCAGCCTGTATTTGCCCACAAATCTTAAATTATTATTGATAAGAGTAAAAGGGTTTTCTCTTTTAGTCTTTAACATTTGGGGTTTGGATTCATTCCGTCTGTATTCTACCAGTATTTTTTTATTTGAGTTAAGCAAGATTATTTTCTCTTTCCTATGTATATAAAAGTCATGGGGTCTTTGCATTTGAATCCTTTCTTGTCTGGAAATCCCTTTCCCTTTCTCAGGGAAGAAGGAATCAAACGCTGTAAAGCCTATTAATGAGCTAGAATGCTTAGTGAATACTTACTGCATTCAAATATGGTTTCCGATTACTTGTAGCTTCTGTAGTTTCTAAAATGTATTCTCTTTTCAAACATAATAAATACCAAATATTTTGCACAGAATTTGGCCCTTTGGTGATCCCGTTGTAACCAGTCAATGTCCCCTTTCACATCTACCTCTGGTCACTAAAGGGGGATTATCTTTAGTGAAAAACTCCTCACAGGACCCAGTGTACACTCTGTGTTGCTGCTTCTCCTTGTTCGTGTGGTAATCCTTTCCTTATCTCCATTTCATTAGAAATGTCAGGATTTGTGTAACACATTGATAAGGCTGCTTGCACCTGGGGATATCCTTGGGAAAACTGCACTGAAGGAATGGTTTTCAATAGTAAATCGCAGAATATTGGTGTGATTTATCACTGTTAAAACAAAAAAGAAATCAAGTTCTAAAAAAATGTCGATGTTTGTCACTTCCACTTAACCGACTTTCTTCTAAATGTAGCCATATTGCCTCTTCACCTCTAACTGTGGCTTTTATGGTAGTGCCTTGATGTGGAATAATCTCATTCATTTGTATCCCCTGTCCCCACTTCGCCCCTGTTTCTACCAGGTCCACACATTCAGAGGACCACACTGGTGTGAGTACTGTGCCAACTTCATGTGGGGTCTCATTGCTCAGGGAGTGAAATGTGCAGGTAAGCATTCTTCCCTCGTCTCCTGAGTGAGTCTGTTATAAAGCCGTGAGGAATATCGTGTAAGGAGGTTTGCTGCCGTGGTTATGCAATAGGCTGGATCCTGATTTGCTCTTGTGCACATGCAGTAGGCTGGATTCTCAGGCAGTTGCTTTGGAAATTGATATTTTATCTGCCCTTAACCTTCTGGGACTTGAAGGGCAGCAGACCAGGGATCTGGCGTTAGTCCAGTGAAAAGAAAGAATCAGCTTTTTCAAAAAGTCTGATAAAAGGAGATAAAAGTGAGGCAGTTATATTTAATACTTGCCTTTGATGTTTCAGTAGCTAAATTTATAAAAATGATTTTTTTAAAAAAAGCAATGTACAGGGACCTACGATTGTTGCCTTGGAAACTGAATTTTAAAGACAACTTGTTAAGCTGGATTGCCCTTACAAATTTTTTTGAAATCATATTGAAGCTTTAAAGATTTGTGAATTTATCTTCAAAGATTGTTACCAATTCTGAAAACACCACTTAGTCACTAATATTTTTTGTGAATTTTTGAAACTTTGAACATACCAAATTCTTTTTGTGAAATATGGCCATGATATTTAGAAACTTTAAGATTTACACATAATGAAATAACTGGGATTTACTGAAATACTTTATGAAATAAATAAGACTCATCATGTGAAATTGCATAGAACAAATATACTGAGTACTGACCACCTATTCAAACTACTCTAAATTCTGGCATGGGCTTAAAAGTAATTACTTAAATTCTAATTGTATAGTACTTGGTCATGAAAGATTCTTTCTGCTATTTAAGTTATAAAACTTAAAAATGTCTTCTTACACGTCTTTTAGCATGAAGCTTTACACCAAGAACGTATTCTGAGGGAAAGCATTTCAAAGTGGTAACTATAGTGACTGTCAGATTTATCACTGTAAACATTCTCATTTCTTTTGTGGCATGATTTTTAAATGGAATATTTTTGTTGTCCATTATGCGCAGAAATTTCTGGGGTCTGATTTTTCTTATTTCTAAATTGTGTTTTCTTTGACTAGCAGGATACAATACACATTCCATGGGAAGGTTCCGGTTATTATTTCCTTACCATCACAAAGGTGTAATAAGTTTCCAAGCATATATCACTATTCAAGGACCTTCCTGCCACAGGAAGTGGAATAATAATTCACAACTGTGGACCTTGAACTATGCAGAGGTGTTTGTCAAGGAGAGGCTGAGCTCAGACTCCAGCCTGAGTAAATGAGGAAAACATTATTGTTATGGCTGGTGGTTATGCAGAGTCAGGGTGAAGAACCATCATTAAGAAGGTTGTAGTTGGCAGCGACAGTAGCTCAGTGTGTTGGGCGCTGGCCACATACAACGAGGCTGGCAGGTTCAAACCCAGCCTAGGCCAGCTAAAGCACAACAATGACAACTGAAACAACAACAACAACAAAAATAGCAGGGTGTTGTGGCAGGCACCTGTAGTCTCAGCTACTCAGGAGACTGAGGCAAGAGAATCGCTTAAACCCAAGAGTTTGAGGTTGGTCTGAGCTGTGACACCACGGCACTCTACCCAGAGTGACATAGTGAGACTCTGTCTCAAAATAAAAAAAAAAAGAAGGTTGTAGTTGTGCCTTTGAACTGGACAGGAACAAAGTGGGATGGGAAGTATTGATAGGGGCATGAAGACAGTCTACATTGTGACTTTTCAAAGTCAAATGGATACTCTCTCCAAAGCACAAATTGCCTGCTCAAAAAATGATGGTGGCAATAAGCCTGTTTTCCCTTTATGAGACAGTCTTGACCAGCTGACCCTGAAACAGTTTCTTAAACATTTTATGAAACTAAACTTACTTGAAAGTTTTTCTTTAAGAGAGTAATGATATGTGGTATCATTTACTTTGAAAGAGTAAAGGACATCTTCCATAAGAATTCTGAGTCAGCTGTTAAACACAGTATAGGTACAACACCTATGTTGTTGAATAATCTTAGACAATATTGCCACAGACTACATTTGAAAGAAATGTTTTGAAACATTCACTGGAGAAATACGGAACAAAGGAGAAAGAAAACGTTCCCTTGTGTCCCTGTGGCCACCCACAGACAGCTCCACCTCTGGTGATGAGTAAAAGTCAGGAATTGAAAGAAAAGCCAGGAGATTTTTCATTTTATATTATATCTTATCCTTAAAAGCATTATGCTCTATATTACTTGAACCATATTAATGTATGATGATATAAGCGTAAGCCAAGCCATTTGAAAAATGTATAAAGTTGGGGTTCAAATTAGTTCTGTTTTCTATGGCAACTAATTACATTTGGATTAACAATGGATTCGACCTAACAAATGATTAGGTTACATTGTTTGTGTTTATTAGGTAAAGTTCAAGTTGTAGTTGAGCCCTTTACCCAGGGAATGTTCTATGTACCTTTACATTGTGCCCATTAGGTGAGACCCTACCAACCCCATTTGAATTTAATTGCGTTTTTCTCATTTGGAGCTGCAATTATTTATCTGTTGGTTTCATATTAGTATTGCATACACTGGATACTTGCTTTTCCACTCCTGTGATGCTTTACTAAGAAGAATGTTCTTCAACCAGGTAAATACAAAAGATGTAAAGTCTCCATCTTTCTTATGGCTGAATGGTATTCCATGGTATACATATACCACTCTTTATTCATCCATGAGTTGATGGGCATTTGGGTTGGTTCCACATCTTGGCAATTGTGAATTGAGCTATGATGAACATTGTAATGCAAATGTCCTTATGGTAAAATGATTTGGGAGGTGGGGTAGATACCTAGTAATGGGATTGAGAGATCAGATGGAAGATCTACTTTTAGCTCTTTGAGGATTCTCCATCCTTCTTCCTGTCAACAGTGTAAAAGTATTCTCTTCTCTCCACATCCGTGCCAGCATCTGCACCTTTGGGACTTTGTGATTCAGGCTATTCTTCCTGGGGTTAGATGGTATCTCAGAGTGGTTTTGGTTTTCATTTCTCTGCTGATTAGGGACAATGAGCATATTTTCATGTGTTTTTTGGCCATTTGTCTTCAGAGAAGGTTTTGTTCATATCTTTTACCTAGTTATACATGGGATTGTTTGTTCTTACTGATTAGTTTGAGTTCTCAGTAGATTCTAGTTATCAGCCCTTTGTTAGATTCATAGCATGCAAATATCTCAGCAACACCATAAACAAAGAAATGGGATATGATCAAACTAAAATGCTTCTGCACACCTAGGGATACAACAACTAAAGCATACAGACAGTGGGATTCTTAGGTCTAAACTTCATCTGGCCTTTTAACATTTACTTTTATCTAAACTTGAATGCAAAAAATTAAGAATTTAAAAAGCTCACATTAGCAGCTCCACAAAGATGTCCACTTTCTAATCCCTGGAACCAGTGAGTTTAGTTGCCTTTCCTAGCACAAGGAACTTTGCAGATGTGGTTAAATTATGGATATTGAGAGGGTTGTCTTGGTTGCTTTAACAAAATACCACAAACTATGTAACTTATGAAGAACAGAAATACATATCTCAAAATTCTAGAGGCTAGAAAGCCCAAGATTAGAGTGCTGGCAAGTTCATTGTCTGGTGAGGGTTCAGTCTCTACTTCCAAGATGGCTCTTTGAAAGCTGTTTCCTCTGGAGAGGAGGAACACTGTCTTCATGGGGCAGAAAGCAGAAGGGCAAGAAAGGGACCAACTCCCTCTGTCAGGCCCTGTATAAGAGCACCCAGTCACATTCATACCGAAGAATCCCTCATGGCTTAATCACCTCTTAAAGCCCCCAGCTCTTTATACTATCACATTGGCAACACCTGAATTTTGGAGAGAACACTTTCAAACCACAGCAGGGAGATTACGCTAGATACTCACAGTGGACTCAGATTAATCACAATTACAAGGTTCTTTATAAAAGGGAGGCAGGAAATCGAGTCAGAGAAAGGTGATTGTAAGGCCAGAAGCAGAAGTCAGAAGGAATAGAAGATGCTGCACTGCTGGCTCTGCAGACCGAGGAGCGGCCCCTTCTGCTGCAGCCTCCAGTAGGAACACAGACCTGCTGACATCTTGATTTTAACTCAGTGAAATGAATTTTGGATTTTTGACCTCCAGAACTGTGCTATAATAAGTGTATGTTAAGCTGCAAGTTTCAAGCCACTAAACATTAAAGACATTATTTCCAAAGAAAAATGGCAGGTTGAGTGCCTGTCAGACAAGAGATACATTTATCTGCTTTTGATCTCTAGGCCAGCTTGCTTTGTTTTGGCTGCTTTTTTTCAAAAATCCACCAAGGCAGAAGAGAGCTTGTCAGGAATGTTTAAGTGTTTGCCCAAAGTGGTAATTTTGTATCCCTCCCAACCTACTTTTTTCTTACACCATGTGAAAGTATGAGTTGATGTGCTGGTGTTCCAACCACCAGGTGTAGGAGTCAGACTCAATCCAGCCGATGCCAGGCAAGCTACCCCTTCAGGACAGAAAGCACAAAGCTTGCTGCTAGACACGCCACAGGCAACAGGGACAGCAGAGGGAGCAGCAGGGATGGTCACAGAATGCCGGGTATCACCTTCCAGGAGCCATTCAGAAGCAGGCAATCCAAGGGGGCGTCCTAGGCAAAAGGTTGGTCTCATCTACCTGAGTCTCCCTGACTCTAACCTCTGTGAAATGAGGGAAGGGGTCCTGCCAGGCAACAGCGACCTGCAGCTTGGGACTGCTGCTCTTCCTGCTGAAATATTTCAGACCCAAATAGGGGGCTTTTAAAAGTAACATTCAAAGGAAAGGATGGTCATTATTCACTTACATAGTATCTTCAAGTAGTTTTTCCTTATGAAACTTAAGCTTGTAAATTAATCTCTTATTATATAATCATTGAGATTGTCATACATCCGTCCATAGAAAAAAGAGCATTATTTTACCAGCATTCTTGAATTGTTTTCATTTTATTCTTACAAGGATATTCTAAAAAATTAAGGATAATAACTATTTTAAATTAGACATACAAATTTAATATTAGTTGCTTATTGAAATATCTTCATATATTCAGTGTATCATCATTGCTGCCTCCAAAAGGAAATGACAGCAATTTCATTCTTAATAATAAAATATAGGCATTTGTTACTTCAAGTACACGAGCACTGAAGTTTTCTATTGAAGAAAAGAAGTAGAAGTAATATCTTTTATTTTCATTTCTGTTTTGATTGAGTGAGTGTACCTAGAAAGTATGTTTGTCCTTGTAAGTCAGAGAGAAATTGGCAAAATTTGCTCTAAAGTTTCGTGGAACCCCTTTTAGTTGAAAGTAATATTGTCATCAGTAATCTAAGATACAAGATACCCTTCTTAATTTTGCTTATGAACTCAAGTGGCATCTGTGGCTCAGTGTATAAGGCACCAGCCCCATATACCGAGGGTGGCGGGTTCAAACCTGGCCCAGTCAAACTGCAACCAAAAATAGCCGGGCATTGTGGCGAGTGGCTGTAGTCCCAGCTACTCGGGAGGCTGAGGCAAGAGAATTTTCTAAGCCCAGGAGTTGGAGGTTGCCTTGAGCTGTGACGCCACGGCACTTGACCAAGGGCGATAAAAAAGAAAGAGGGCGGTGCCTCTGGCTCAAAGGAGTAGGGCGCCAGCCCCATATGCCAGAAGTGAAGGGTTCAAACCCAGCCCCGGCCAAAAACTGCAAAAAAAAAAAAAAAGAAAAGACCTCTGATGCATATTAGAATACAAGCTACTCCACTTTCCCTGGGAGAAAAAAACTAAGAGTTATGTTTAAAAACAAAACTTACTTGCAATTGTTTAAAATATGAACACTCATAGAAAAGAAAGAACAATTATTTTCAAAACATATTGGCATAATTATAGTAACCCTTAATCCTACCAATAGAATGTAATTAATATCAGCTGTTTCAAAAAACAGATTTTTTTTTTATATACTTTTTAGATATAAATTATACTTGTGTTTTAGCAAACTTGAGTCTCAGAATGTGAGAATAGCCTAAAGTTAACCTAAAGTTAGTAGTCTTAAAGTAATAGAAATATTTTATGGTGAAAAGACAGAGTAAAATGAGATTTGAATTTTTTATTTCTCCTTTCATATGCTTATTAACTTGAGAAATTGAAAAGGGGAAATGTGGTTTAATCGTAACATAAAAATAACCTACCAAACCAAGAGATGCAACAAATGAAATCTTTTATGGACTTTTTTATTATTATTATTTGTAGCACATAGTTTTCCTGGGAGAAATGAAACTATATAGAAGTTATATGACTTTAATAAATAAGTATGAAAAGCAAATAAAGTCTTAATGGCAAACCGAAATGTTGATGTACTGCTAGTCCCTGAAGCAGCAATTTTCATAGCAAGCTCAGGGCTGCTTGTCTTGCCCTGTGAACTTAAGGGTATGAAAAGATATTTTATTTAATGACTTTGCCCTATCCTTTGGTCTTATACAGGACTTCATATCCAGTCCTGCCAAAAATTTGGCCTTTGAGATTTATTGCTAAAATTAACCATAATATATTTTCCCATAAGTTTTCTCTTACTCAAATAGAAGAGAGAATGTCAGTTTAGAAAACATTTTCCTCTTCCTTAAATACCTGAATCTGAGCTGAGTCATCACTTTATGTAGTTTTCACTGAGTCACAAATAAGCTTAAAAGCCTGCTGATGTTCAAAGTGGGAGGTAACTTCAAATACAGTTAATGCTGATGTCAGATTGTTAGTGCCATTCAGGTATTATGTGAGTGATTCAAAATTTTAATTTTTTGCTTTCTACTGGATTTTCATTAGAGTTTATACATTAGGAAAGAATATGACAAAGGAAGCTTTATTACTGCTTTTAAAAGTTCTACCAGATCAGTCATACATAGGTATCTTTAAGCGACTTGTTTGCTTAATTTTATCATTTGGATAAAATACAGCAGTGTTTTTTAAACTCAAGTATATAACTGCTAATGGGTAAAATATACATTTTTAGAGAAAAGATGAAATAGCAAATTCATCTTTCAGTTAAAAAAATGGCTGAGAGTACAAGGTGTACCGTACGGAGTTCATGGTGAAAGTGGGAAGAGCCTGGGCCAGGAATCGGCAATCCAGACTTAAACCTCAGTTCTGCCACTTTCTGGTGGAGCAACTTGGATGAATCATTCAGCCTCCCTAATCCTCTTTGTCTTTGTCTTGAAATGAAGATATTGGGATAGGTTTTTACCAAGATCTCTTTCTCACTCAATCTGTGACCTATGTTATACACCTGAAGTATGAGGTACATCTGCACTATTTACTATTAGATTATAAAATTTTGTTGTATTTTATATTTTTTAAAACACTATGTAAGAGTTCTTCCAGTTCTGGCTTGGCGCCTGTAGCACAATGGTTACGGCTCCAGCCACATACACCAAGGCTGCTGGATTCAAACCCAGCCTGGGCCAGCTAAATGACAATGACAACTGCAACAAGAAAATAGCCGGGTGCCTGTAGTCCCAGCTACTTGGGAGGCTGAGGCAAGAGAATGGCTTAAGCCCAAGAGTTTGAGGTTGCTGTGAGGTTGCTGTGCACGGCACTCTACCAAGGGTATCAGAGTACGACTCTGTCTCAAAAAAAAAAAATTCTTCCAGTTCTGGAAAGATAGGTAAATATGTTTCATTTTATTCCTTCCAATAATTATAACAAAAGGCCCTGAACAAAATATATGCATCAAGTGTTAGAATACACTGAAAGTTGGAAGGCTAACTAGGCACCCTCAGGACTTGAGGGACAGCCCAGCAGCAGGTTCTCGGGTGGTACTTCTTGCCTGTTCTAACATCATAGGTATCCCAACCTGGGCACTGTAGCAGCCCATAACCCATAAATGCCAACAGGCAGAAACCCCAAAATAATCCCAACAAAAGCCTGCTTTTCCTAGCCAGGGCACTGGGAGAAGGACAGCCCAGCAGGAAGAAACCTTTCAGCCATCCCTACTGCCCCACATAAACCCCTTGAAAAGAGCCACTCTGTAGTAGCATAGCCCCCAGGACAGCCCTGTTTCCCACCACTCTGCAGTAGCAAAGGTGTGTTCCTGTCTCGAAAATCCATGAGTGGAGCCCTAGCTTCGCTACCTTGCAGCAGGAAAGTGGTACTCCACCGTGGCTGAGCCTGTGAGGGAACCCTCACTTTCTTCTGCACCCTACGGCAGAAGCAATACTTCTCTACCCTAGTCTATGGGCAGAACTCTGTCTTTATCCCTGACCTGCAGTAAGTGGGCAGCTGAGACCATGATCAGACTCTGTCTTCCAGACCTGCCCTGCAGTTGCATGTAAACAGTACATGGACGTATCGCCAACTTCCACCCTACTGCAGCTCCTAGGTGGTGGCCCTCACCCTCCCACCCATTGCCACGGAGAATGTGGGGTGGAGTCCTGCCATTTGGGTAACATACTATTGTGGCAAGCAAAGTAGCCCTGCATTAGCATTATAAAGGCTTTGTAAACCAGGGTGACATTGGAACCAGTCATTCTAAATCTAAACTACCTGCTACGTTTAAAGATTTAAATAAGAGCCACAGTCTTACAAACACTCAAAATATTCAAGATACAGTCAAATTACTCATTATACCAAAAACTAGGAAAATTTGAATTCAATGAGAAAAGACAATTGATAGACACCAACATCAGGATGATATAGATGTTGGAATAACCAGACCAGAAAGGCAGGTATCATAAAAACGTTACAACAACCAAGTACGAACAGTCTTGAAACAAATGAAAAAATTGGAAATATCAGAAAAGAAATATATAAAAGAACCAGATAGAAGTTTTAGAACGAAAAAATATAATAAAAAATAAATGAACTGGCTGAAATATGGACTCTATGGCAGAATGGACAGGACTTGAGGAAGGAATTAGTGAATTTGAAGTGGGTGCAATAGAAATAATCCAGTTCAGGCTCGGCGCCTGTGGCTCAACGGGCTAAGGCGCCAGCCACGTACACCTGAGCTGGCGGGTTCGAATCCAGCCCGGCCCGCCAAACAACAATGCCGGCTGCAGCCAAGAAATGGCCGGGCGTTGTGGTGGGCGCCTGTAGTCAGTCCCAGCTACTTGGGAGGCAGAGGCAGGAGACTTGCTTGAGCCCAGGAATTGGAGGTTGCTGTGAGCGGTGCTGCCATGGCACTCTATCCAGGGTGACAGCTTGAGGCTCTGTCTCAAAAAAAAAAAAAAAAAAAGAAAAGGAAATTATCCAGTTCAAAGAAAAGAGAAGAAACAGATTTTTAAAAGTGAACAAAGCTCAGAGACATGCGGGACAATAAATAACAAAAGATGTAGGATTTGGAATCCCAGAAAAGGATAAAGATAGAGGCTGAAAAAATAGCTGAAAACTCTCCAAAGGTAGGGAAAGCAGTTAAAGAGAATTTGATGCATTTCTTACTTGGCAATAATTTTATTTAAATGAAATACATTAAGAACAGAGTGGAAGTGACAGCATCTATAATCCCAGTTGTTCTAGTCCTTTTCGGGAGCTGGCTTTCACATCTGACAAACAGACTTGGCCTTGAGTTCAATTTAGCTTCTGACTTTAAGCTGATTATGACAATCTTGGATACTACATAAAAAAGGCCTCTTAAAATGTTTCATTCTGCTAAATAACAACATAATCATGGTAAAAACAATTACTACATGTAAGCACTTTACATATATTAACATTCAAGCCTCACATGAATCTTAATAAACACTATTATTATTTCTATATGACATAATAGGCACAAAAAGTTTGAGCAACTCACTCAACATCACACAACTAATAGATTCTAGACTGAACTCCAAGGTACAGAGGTTACCCAAAGACGGGAGGTATTTTAAGTGGACATTTTGCCATTGATTTGCCTATAATTGAGTCAGAAATCTTATAAATTATCTAATATAGAAGTAAAGAGAAATTTGGGTTTCGGTTATGAAATCATTTGGGCGTAATTTATACAGAATAGCGTTGGGTCATTTCTGCAGGTAGTTTAGATGGAGCTCTTTGCTCTGGAACCTTTCTGTGGTTAGTGAAGCTGCTGTTCTCGAGTAGTGATAACGTTTGGACACTGTCAGCCTCAGTGCTGTCCCAGCCTCCCTCCACCTAGCCTCTCTTTGCATATGGGATGTGCCTAGTATGTATGAATTCCTTCCTGAGGGTTACCACATGCCTTAACTTTTTATCATCTTGGCAGTGTCTACACATTTAATGAAAGAACAATTTCATTTATCAGTTTTGGCTAATTCTCCTTGTCTCTGTTAATTGTTACTACCATATATAACTAGATCACAGCTACTGACTTTCACAAAAGTCATAATAATGATCACCAGCGTCAGTCTAGCATTTTACAATATGCAAAGCACCTGAATGCATTGGTTCATTAATTCTCATAACAGTTTTGGGAGGTGAATATTATGCTTCCCTTTCTGCCAAAGACAACAAGCAAAACTAAATGGCATTGTATGATTTTAAATTCGTTTCATTAAGACCTGGCTGTAGGCTCGGCGCCTGTGGCTCAACGGGCTAAGGCGCCAGCCACGTACACCTGAGCTGACGGGTTCGAATCCAGCGCGGGCCCACCAAACAACAATGACGGCTGCAACCAAAAAATAGCCAGGCGTTGTGGCGGGCGCCTGTAGTCCCAGCTACTAGGGAGGTGGAGGCAAGAGACTCGCTTGAGCCCAGGAATTGGAGGTTGCTGTGAGCTGTGATGCCACAGCACTCTATCCAGGGTGACAGCTTGAGGCTCTGTCT
>CAUYRH010101805.1:0-18869 GCA_963574655.1 Perodicticus potto | reverse complement strand
TTCAATCATGGAGTACAGTGTGCGGGCTTCATATACAATATGAGATATTTTCATCCACCTGTTCGACATAACATTCGTGAGATTTTCTCATTTACTGTGTGAAAACATTTGTGTTCTGCATTTAGTAGTTTTCTCCTGACCCTTCAAAGATGCACCTCAAGTGTGATCTCACCCCTTATCCTCTCTCCCCCACCCTCTCCCTCCCTTTCCCCGTCTTCTTGTGTAATAATTGGGTTGTAGCCTTCACATGAAAGGTATAAATTTGCATACCATGGAATATTACGCAGCCTAATTCTTCCTTTCTTAAAAGGATTAATATCCCTCTGTTACCTGTCTGAACAGAAGATGGTAGCTCTTGAAATGAAATGCACCATGATTTCCTCACATCTATAATTCTGTTTTCCCATTAATTTTGGTATCCCTTCTCCCTGTGTAATGTGCCTGATGACCCACCTTGGCCATCAGAATTCAAAGGTCGGCAGAGTCAGACAAGACACTGGGCAACTTGACAGTTATGATAGGCTGAAAGTTGCTATGTGTTATTTTTACACCTTTTTGGGAGTAAGAGGAAAATGATGGCAGTAACAGTAATAGTAATAACAATAGTAAAAGCTGAGTCCTTACTACGTACCAGACAGTTGTAAGTACTTTGTAAGTATTAATCTAATCCCACAAAATGGGAGCTATTACTACCCAAATTTTCCAGATAAGGAACTAAAGTACAGAGAAGTTAAGTAGCTTGCCCAAGATCAGAACTAGTATGTATACAGCCAAGCCTGGGTCTGAACCTGGCCAGTCTCCAGGGGCACATTCTGAATTTCGAATGCAATGCTGACCCTCAATTTAAATGAGAATTTATCTCAGAATTCAATCACCATAAAATAGTTTTAGTTAACCATGCACACTGAATCACGGATAAATGAAAACCTACATTTATGGCCCTTTTCTCACACAGCAATTTGTAAAGGTTCTATACTGCAAGAAACACTGTCATTTTAATATTTTATAGAGACATTTGAAGCAGGTAATTTTGCGAAAGAACCATTTGTTTGTCCAACAGTGCAGTTATAGTCACCTCCTCCTAACTATGCTGTATGTGGTTAAAGACAGGTTGACAAGGATTACCTGGTTTTCTTCTAAGTTCCTTTTCAACTTTTCTTCCAGGTCCCTGGTCTTTTCTGAGCTCTTAAGTTTTATCTGCTCATAATTTTCACATGCTTCTTTAAGCTGCTCTTGTAATACTTGGTACTCTTTTTCAATCTCTGCAATTTCCCCCTAAAAGTAAATTACAAAGTTATCCATTAAAAACAATTAAAAATACGGGTGGCACCTGTGGCGCCCTGGGTAGGGCGCCGGCCCCATATGCTAACGGTGGTGGGTTCAAACCCGACCCCAGCCAAACTGCAACAAAAAATAACTGGGCATTGTGGTGGGCGCCTGTAGTCCTAGCTAATTGGGAGGCTGAGGCAAGAGAATCACCTAAGCCCAAGAGCTGGCGGTTTCTGTGAGCAGTGACACCACCGTACTCTACCAAGGGCAACAAAGTGAGACTCTCTGAAAACAAAAAACAAAACAAAACAAAAAAAACAAGAAATAATAAAAATGCCTATTTATTACCTTGCTCTGAACTCTCTGAAAGGAAAATAAAAAGCAGGTGAAAAGTTTCAAGGGAAATGTCACAATAATTTAGGGATTAAAAATCCCCAAACACTGTTCGGCAAAGCTAGCTCTTTTATAAGTATAATCATTTATATTACTGCAATTCATAATGAAACTTTTTAAGCTATACTATAATTAGCTCTGAATATTTGTTTTAAAAGAACTCAGTATTACGTCAATAATTTGATGTATTTCATTATTTTACTTTATTTTATTTTATTTTTTGAGACAAAGTATCACTCTGTCACCCAGGGTTGAGTGCCATAGCAACACAGCTCACAGCAACTTCAAACTCTGGGGCTCAAGTGGTCCTCTTGCTTCAGCCTCCCAAGTAGCTGGAGCTATAGGCATGCACCATGACGCCCAGTTTTTCTATTTTTTAGTAGAGACAGGGTCTTGCTCTTGCTCAGGCTGGTCTTAAACTTCTAAGCTCTAGAAATCCACTTGCCTTTACCTCCCAGAGTGCTAGGATTACAGGTGTGAGCCATTGTGCCCGGCCCAATAATTTAATGTAGATGTCACTCTCCACAATTAATACCAAGAACTATTTATTAGTTTAAAACAGCTGTACATATTATGAATATTTTAGATCTGAGCAGGACATATTAACTTTGGCCTGACTTTTAAACATTTCAAATAAATAGTTGCTGGTCATTTCAAAAAGACAAGTTAAAATATTATCAATGAATTATCTTAAGTTTTCTGTTTCTTAGACCAATTTAAAAAAGAAAGCAACCAGAAACCATTCTGTAATGTGAAATGCTGGTCAACAATAAATGTTATAAGTATTTTTTTTTTTTGAGAGTCTCAGTCTGTTGCCCCAGGCTAGAAATCACCATGCCATCATAGCTCACAGCAACCTCAAACTCTTGGGCTAAAGTGATTCTCTTGCTTCAGCCTCTCAAGTAGCTGGGACTATAAGCACCCATCACCACACTCAGCTAGTTTGTCTATTTTTAGTAGAGATGTGCTCTTGCTCTTGGTCAGGCTGGTCTCGAACTCAAGCAATCCTCTCGTCTCAGCCTCTCAGAATGCTAGGATCACACTGTACCCAGGCTATATAAGTATTTTTTGAAAGCTTTCACATTACTAAACCTGGCAGCAATCACACATTTGTGTCTGAAAGAGTATCTGTTTGATGCTGGCAAATTCTCCCAGCTTCCCTCCCTATGGCAGCCAGGCTTTTAGAAATCTTTCTCACATACAGATCTGGTCCACCTTCAACAACCCCTGTACCTTTCCCCCAACACCTTAGCATCCTCCGAATGTAAAAAGGCAGGAAATCAACTACAGTAGAACCTCTGTAAGTTGACCACCCAAGGGACTATAACAAATTGGTCAACATATAAGGAACTAGGTCTACTGTATTGATATGTACATGTGGTGCATGTCCAGTTGAAAATTAGGTCAACTTAAGGAGGGGTCAACTATGCAGGTTCTACTGTATTTGAAATTCTGTGAAGCATCAGGTAGAGAACTGTGAACTATGGCTAGAGTGAACATACATGTCACTCTAAAGAGAGTCCTGGTTTATGTCTGCCCAAACTAAAAGTTTAGCACTATGAATAGAATCCATGTTTAGATAATAAATTAAATGGTTACTCATACCATGATCCACCAGTAAAATTAGTTTCAGCTCTAAGTAACCTCTACTTTCATTCTTAGTTCAGCAAATGGATCCCAATGAATAGCAACTTTGTATTATGAATTAATCTGCATGCCCCAAATCACCAACATAGACAGATACGAAGTTAAATGCCCCCTCCATGTAATTACATTTAAACTTTACCGCACTTCCGTGAGAAATATATTTTCTCCTCCTTTATTAGATCAGTAAACCAAGGCTTAGGGATGTGAAGCAACTTCTCAAAATCCCAGAAGAAAGCAGCAGTACTGGGATTCAAATACAAGTCTCTCCAGTGGAGACACCTGCAATCAACTACCTTAGCATCAAGGTCCTCAATTAAGAGCTAACTTAAGAAGGCATTCATGAACCTTCCCACCACTGATGGAATATTTATTTGAGGGTCCAAAACAACTGAGTCATTAAACAGAAGAACCTACCTGGTTTAAAGCTAAGTATGGCATAAGACTTATACTCAACATATACTCACATACAAGGCAAAAATGTTTTTTGCATGCAGCATTGCTTATAAGCATGAGATGCTGACACGATCTAAGTGTTCAACCGTAAGAAACCAGTCAAATAAATTATTATATATTCATACAAAGGATACCAAGTATCCATTTAAAATAAGGCAGTAAATCTATATTTACTGAGGTGGAAAAGTCCATAATATTTTAATTGAAGACTGCAAATTTCAAATACAACATACATAGTATGATCCCAACTTTTAAAAGATATTGCTTAATTATATGTCAATGTTCAAGTAAGGCCTGGAAGGCTGCACATCAAAATATTAACACGAGTGATAAGAAAGATAATTTTCAGCTCGGCCCTGTGACTCAACGGGCTAAGGCACCAGCCACGTACACCTGAGCTGGTGGGTTTGAATCCAGCCCGGGCCTGCCAAACAACAATGACAGCTGCAACCAAAAAAAAAAAAAAGAAAGATAATTTTCAATTTCTTACTCAATTTTCAGCATTATTCACTAAAAATATTTTAAGACTTTATATATTATTTTATAATTAGCAAAAACTATAAAGATATTTAGTTTTTTAAATCAGATCATAATTGTGTACATTACTGCATTTATGGGATACAATGTGCTGATTCTATATGCCATTTGGAATGTTTACATCAAACTGGTTAACATAGCGTCCACCTCACTTATTTAATTGTTGTGTTTAGACATTTATACTCTACTATTAAAATATTTGACATGTACCCTTGCAATATGCACAGTAGGTGAGATCCCTGATTACTAAAGATATCTGTACAAATAGAAGCAGGAAACACAAAGTTCTGACCTTACTGCTTCCTACTTAACTGTACCTTTGATCTTATGAGTTATTCTTTATCAGCAATTATGGAACTGCTTCATTTCTAAGCAGTAATGGCATAATAATGGCATTATAATGGCATAATATTTTATTATACAGATACATCATCAGTCCACTACTGATGTTTAGATTATATTCAACATTTTGCTGATACAAATATAGATGAAACAAATATACAAATAACCTTCCCACTGATCTCAATACACATGAGTGTAGATCAATTCCAAATTGCCTTCCCCAGAAATGTGCATATTTTCAGTAATATGTAAATGATTATTTCTTTTGTCTCAAATACAGTTGAACATCTTCTCATATATTTAAAAATCATTTATATGTCTTTTATTGTAAATTATCTATTTATAGCCATTACCATTTTGTCACAGGTTGTTAATCTTTTCTTTACTGATTTACAAAAACTGTATGTAAAGGAAATTCGTTCTCTATCTGTCCCACACTGCAAATTATTTCCTAGTTTGTCATTTATGTTTTAACACCATATGGGTATATGTATATAAATACACTTTTTTTTTTTTTGAGACAGAGCCTCAAGCTGTCACCTTGGTTAGAGTGCTGTGGCATCACAGCTCATAGCAACCTCCAATTCTTGGGCTCAAGCAAGTCTCCTGCCTCCACCTCCCAAGTAGCTGGTACTACAGGCGCCCACCACAACGCCTGGCCATTTTTTTTTTTTTTTGGTTGCAGCCATCATTGTTGTTTGGCGGCCCGGGCTGGATTCAAACCCACCAGCTCAGGTATACGTGGCTGGTGCCTTAGCCTGTTGAGCCACAGGCGCCGAGCCTATAAATACACTTTTTGCCATAATGTTTATTAACCTTATAAAAATTTTTTCCCTTTTTTCTTAGGTACTTCTATGGGTCTATTTTATAGATTTCAATCTTTGATATGCCTGGAACTGATTTTGGTATAAGGAATGAGGTAGAAACCCAAACTAATTTTTTCTAGATGGCAACCTAGTTCTCCTAATACCATGTACTTAATAATCCATTTTTTGCTCACTGACGATTTATCATCTTTATTATACCTTAACTTTCTATATTCTACTATTCTATTGGACTCTTATTTTCCTAATCTTGTATGTGATAATATAGATTTATATTGTTTTGATAACTAGTTGCACAACTTTTCTTAAGAGTTCCTTTTCCCTGGTCATTCTTCTTGTTCACTTTTCTGTATGAAGTTTAAAATCAATTTGTCTAGTTACAAATAAATCCTGTGGAGTAACCAGCCTATTTAAGATCCTAGCCTCTTGTTATTCAGATCACACAGAAATATACAAGAGAAATATAAATCTGTTGTACCATGTATCAGGATTGGTCGATGCGACCAAGAGAACACAGCAGAAGTGATGGGAGTGTGATGAGTTCCTACAGCAGGAACTCATAAAAGTCACTGCTCCTTCTGATTGAGCATTGTGGATCAATACTGTAATCTCAGCATTCTGAAAGGCAGAGGAGAGTGGATCACTTGAGCTCAGGAGTTCGAGACCAGCCCGAGCAAGAGTGAGACCTTGTTTCTAAAAATAGAAAAACTAGTTGGGTGTTGTGGTGGGTGCCTGTAGTCCCAGCTACTTGGGAGACTGAAGCAAGAGGATCACTTAAGCCCAATAGTTTGAGGTTACTGTGAGCTATGATGACACCATGGCACTCTACCCAGGGCAGCAAAGTGAGATTCTGTCTCAAAAATAAAAATAAAAATAGAAAAGCTAGCCAGGTGCCTGTTGAGGCAAGAGGTTCACTTGAGCCAAAGAGTTTGAGGTTGTTGTGAGCTATGATAACACCATGGCAATCTACCCAGGATGGAAAAGTGAGATTCCATCTCAAAAAATAAAAAAAGAAAAACTAGCCAGGTGCTTGTAGTCCCAGCTACCTGGGAGGCTAAGGTAAGAGGAACTCTTGAGCCCAAGAGTTGGAGGTTACTGTGAGCCACAGCACTCTATCCAAGGAGACAGAGTGAGAATCTTCTTTAAAAAAAGTCATTGCTGGGGCAGTGCCTGTGGGTCAGTGAGTAGAGTACTGGCCCCATATACTGAGGGTGTTAGGTTCAAACCCAGCCCCGGCCAAAGTGCAACAAAAAAGCAGCCAGGTATTGTGGCGGGCGCCTGGGGTCCCAGCTACTTGGGAGGCTGAGGCAAAAGAATCGCCTAAGCCCAAGGGCTGGAGGTTTTTGTGAGCTGTGACACCACAGCACTCTACCGAGGGGGACAAAGTGAGACTCTGTCTAAAAAAAAAATAATTAATTAACTAATTAATTAATTAAAAAAAAAGTCATTGCTGGCTTGGCACCCGCAGCCTGCTAGCCTGACCTTCCCATGACTGGTAGGGAAGCCAGTGCCAGCCACATGCACTGAGGTTAGTGGGTTCGAGCCTGGCCCAGGCCAGCTAAACAACAATGACAACTGCAACAAGAAAATAGCCGGGTGTTGTGGTGGGTGCCTGTAGTCCCAGCTACTTGGGAGCCTGAGGCAAGGGAATCTCTTAAGCCCAAGAGTTGGAAGTTGCTATGAGCTGTGATGCCACAGCACTCTACTGAGGGCAACATAGTGAAACTCTGTCTCAAAAAAACCCCCCCAAAAACATAGTTGGGCGTTGTAACAGGAGCCTATTAGTCCCAGCTACTCAGGAGGATGAGGCAAGGGAATTGCGTGAGCCCTAAGAATTTGAGGTTGCTGTGAGCTGTGACACCACGTCGCTCCAAGGGCAAGAAAGTGAGACTCTGTCTACCCCACCCAAAAAAAGAAAAGTCATTGCTCCTTCTTCCTTAAATCATAATAGTAGTTAAGAATATTTATAATACCTTTTTGTGTTATTTGTATTAATAAACTTATTTATAAATTATTATATGCTCATTATACCAGTCAAAACTAATAAAGCCATCATACTTTGAAATAAATATGGTAGAAAAAAACTCACCCTTTTCTTTGCCTCCTCTTCTCAAATTTCAACAATAGAAACAAAACAATTTTTTGGTTATGTTCTTAAACTTATTCCATAACAACTTTGTGTGCAATTAGCTGGCTCCCAAATGGTTCTAGTTTATTATTTCATTCAAACAAATCAATGAAAATTAAACTTTTAAACAGTTTAATAAATTTTGACTCACATGTTTTGCCTCAAAAGGTTCATATGGCTCAGTATTGACTTCTTGGTATGTTATGTTACAAGAAACCTATGGAGCAAAGCAAACATTTAAAATCAATTTATTACAATTGTTCAAGTAAAATAGAATGTCTATAATTCTTAAAGGTTTTTATTTTCTAATTTAGATTACGTTCCATGCTTCCTATATTAGGACAGTTACTTAGAATTAGTATAACTGAAAATAATTCATTATTCTTAACATATTTTTTCCAAGAAAATAAAAAACACAATGAGGAGCCATTTAATAAGGCTTTAATATAAACTCACACTCCATAAAGGTAAAAACCTCAGTTCATTCTCATGCTTGTCAGACGAAACTCTTACACACATTCTTGTTTCTATCTGGTTGTCTCTTTTTAATACCCTCATTCCTCCCCTGGCTGGGCAGGAGACTCTGGGCATGTGGAGTTCAGACTCTTCCCTGTCTTCCTGCTCTCAGAGCTGCCAGCACATTTTCCTTTCCTCCTCCACGCAGTCAGTCCTCTGGGATAGGAACCCCAAGTTGGAGAGCCTGCTAGCCTGACCTTCCCATGACTGGTAGGGAAGCCAGGATGACGTGGGCTTCACTGTGAGCACCTGCACTTTTCTATGGAAACAGCCATATCCTCCTACTTCACCATTAATTATTGAAGCCACGTTTTGGCTCCATTTGCTGACTCCTTTATCTCATTTCTCAATTTATATACACTCTGGGTAGGGGAGAAGGATATTATTTACTGGACTCAAATTCTTTCTGACAAGATTATCTGTCACAAAAAGATTGATATTTTAAAAATATTTTTAGGTCTCCACTTTTTGCCTTCACAGAATTAAAAAGGCTTAAAATTTAATAACAATAACAGTGTTTAAGATTAGGACTAGAAAAAAACCTCAAAAAGAATGAATGAAGATAAATACATTCAGTAAAGAAATCAGACGATTCATCGATTACTAATCGAAATATTAAGCAATATTAATAATAATAATAATGCAAAGAAAGTAACATTTACATTGTCAAATAAGAGTATGTTTATTATAGAATGCTTTAACTCTGAGGCTCAGTATGAGTCATCAGTTAAACACCTGTATATGTAAAAATTTAAAAAAAAAATTTATTTAGGGAAAAGCTCCAGCAACCATTATAAAGGAAATCAATTTTAAGGATTTTAGTAAATATAATGGCAATATAAAATGAAGTGGAAAATTTAACTTCGGTATGAAGAAGACTTTTTCTATTTAAGTCTCACCTGTACAGCGACAGTCTGTGTGTGTAGAGTATCTGTTACTGCATTGGGACTTTCCGGATTTACTTCACATTCATTGTTAGAATTCTCACAGTGTCCATTATTTCTGTTAGACTCACTTGGGGCCGTGTCAGCATCATCTGTGCTGCACTGTGACTTTAGAGATGTTCCCACAGAGTCCTCGATGATCTGCGTTCCTAAAGCAATCTGGTTACAAGTGGTATTTTCAGTATTCAAATGATGACCCTCAAAGTATGCAGCAGGATTTTTGTCTGCTCTGTCATCAGCTACAAAAGATGATACCACTGGTACTGGTGTTTGCAGCTGATATTCAGAAGAAATGTTGGCCAAAGGTGTATACAGGCCAGCGTACCGGGGCAAACTTGCTAACACGTTTATGTAGGCTGGAGCTGCCTGGGTGATGTCAAATCCATGAAAAGGAAGATACGTGCAGTATCCTGTGACCAAATGGGATTGAGTCCAGTAGGTTGGTTTCACGTCCTCAGGAACTGGTTTAGGAGAATCAGAGGCGGCTTGCTGGTGATTTGCATCCTCCGAGACTGGTCTGGGAGAATCAGCAGTGACCTCACTGGATTTCCCATCCTCAGAAACTGGTTTAGAAGAATCTTCGGATACCGGTTTGGTCTCCGTATCTTCACAAGCGGGTTTGGGAGAACCAGCAGGCACAGGTTTGGGCTTCACATCCTCAGAAGCTGATGGTGAAGATAAATCAGACACTGGTTTGGACTTTACATCTGGTTTAAATTCCCTAGCAGTTGGATTCAGTGGTAGTTTAACTCGTAAATACTCTCCTGTTTTTGAAATTTCTTCTACTTTTGTTTTGATGTTTTTCTTCTTTCTTTTCTTCTTGAGCCGTAACGCAACTTTCTTCAGTGCAATACAGTTGTCAATCACAACAAAACGAGGACATCCCAGGAGAAAAGATTTTAAACCTCCTGCTTTTTCTAATATCTGTCGTGTTTCTTCCGGGAAAAACTCATATTCTTCAGAGAACATCTTGTTACTCATGTCCAAAGGACCATGTTCCTCCAACAACTGAGAGAAGTAACTTGGAAAAAATTTACATTTACATGAGTTACTATAATGAAGTTCTCACACATATTTAACTGAAAAAGTTTATTCTCCCAAAACAAAATACTATTATTTCACTTCTCACTGATCTCAACTCTTCCCCAACAACAAACAAAAGGTTAACTGCAATTAATGATACTATAAACAAAATTTTGTCTGCCCTTTAGTAAATAAACCTTTGCTTCTTTATCTCTTGAGAAGCAGCAAAATGGAATCAAAAATTATCTTATAAATTTCAATTATATAATTATTTAACCTATTTAAAAGCCAATAAATAAGCAAGAAAATTTATTCAGGAAAAGTAACTGCCAAGGAAATCAAATCTCAAAAAAAAAAAAAAAGAATCCTATTTGAATTTGCAAATAGTAAATCTATTAAATATTTTCTGTATAGGAATGTTCAGTGATTCAGAGGGACTGAAATTAATCATGTCTGACCAATAAACCAATAAAAGTTCAAGAGCCACAGTAATGAGCCCTTAGTCCATCTGACTCCAGATCTGCACTGGGTTTATTCATTCCAGCTCTGAGTCCATTTCCTTTCCTACTCTTGCATCAGACTCAGGGAGGCTTCTTCTTACAACTGAATTCTGTATTCTCTCTGTAAGAGTGGCTAAACTAGAATTAAAGTCACACCAGGCTCCCACTGAGGAGCTGGCACCAAAGGGGCTTTCTTAGTAAATTCCATGTTGTTTTTTTAGATGTCAGCCTGGGTAGAGTGCCATGGAGTCACAGTTCACAGAAACCTCAAACTCTTGGGCTTAAGTGATTCTCTTGCCTCAGCCTCCCAAGTAGCTGGGATGACAGGCACTCGCCACAACGCCCGCCTATTTTTTTGTTGCAGTTGTCATTGTTGTTTTAGCTGGCCTGGGCCAGGTTTGAACCCAACACCCTCGGTGTATGTGGCCGGCGCCCTACCGACTGAGCTACAGCCACCGCCCTTAGTAAATTAATGTTAACAAGACAGACAACTGATTTAGAAGGAAGGTAAACACAGCACTTCTTTGAATAAAGAGAAAATAATTTTTCGTGTAGATGTTGCTGCAGATAAATGCATAGGACAGTTAAAAATTATTATGCTCTATTTGAAGCCCTACTCTAATAAAAACCAAATGCCACTTCTCTTTGTCAGTACTGTCACTCTAAATACTGTAAAGTCACTCCAAAAATCTCTTTTAATGTGTCTTTTTTAAAAATTTATTTCAGGCTCAGTGCCTGTAGCTCAGCTACTAGGGTGCCAACCATATGCACTGGAACTGGTGGGTTCAAATCCAGCCGGGGCCTGCCAAACAACAATGACAACTGCAACCAAAAAAATAGCCGGACCTTGTGGCAGGTGCCTGTGGTCCCAGCTAGTTGGGAGGCTGAGACAAGAGAATCACTTGAGCCCAAGAGTTTGAGGTTGCTGTGAGCTGTGATGCCACAGCACTCTGTCGAGGGTGACATAAGTGAGACTCTGTCTTAAGAAAGGAAAAAAAAAATTTATTTCAGATTAATCTGAGGGTACAAATGATTAGGTTACACTATTTGCCTTTGTCAGGTAAAGTTCCAGTTACAACAGAGCCCTTCACCCAGGGATGTGCTGTATATTCTTACACTGTGCCCATTAGGTGTTTTATGATGTCTTACAATGAATATTTTTCTCTTACAATAATCACTACAATAGAAACTCCCCTATATATGTGCTGTTTTTCAAAGTAAGGTAAAATATAGCTTTGCTTTAAGATTCCCATCAAACTACATGTTTAGAGAGAAATCTCTTAAAGAAGAAAGTAGTGAGGGAGAGTAAGGTAAAAAGAAATAAAACACTGTAGTCCTGGGAACAGCAATCTCTGTTGAGGTTTTGGCTGATCAGCCCCTACCATCTGTCCAAAGAGAGACACCTTTCCAATCACTGTTAAGCTGCCATTATGCATTGTCAGAGAAACCGATGAATGGTACGTGTATTTGCTTTTCTAAAACATTATAAAGTATTTGTTGGACTGTGTAGTTTTGCTCTCCAAAATGAATATTAAATAATATCACTGAAAAATAAAGCTTTTCTACCTGAATTAAAACTTAAACATGAAATGTGACAACTAAACAACACAGACCACATGAAAGTAAACTACTCTCTCTGATTCAGCAATGAGGTTCCGTCCATGAGAGGAGATTAACAACACAAACGACAATACAGATCCAGGTGAAGAAGTTATGATCCTGAAGAATAGTTATGGAAATGAAGAAATAGCATGCATTTTTAGGTGAAAAGGGCAAATGATAAGATTGAGTATACAGTAAAATCACAGTTTGCAAATTTAAAAAGATATGTTTTACACATATATATTTTAAGTCTGAAAGAATATATACCAAAAGTTAACTGTGGTCATATCTAGATGGTAGAATTATTCATAATTTTCACTCTTTCCTTTTAATTTAAATACTTTAAAAATTTTCCATAATAATTTATATTACTTTTATAATCAGAAAAAAGTTTTTTTCAAAGAATTTGAGCCTCCACATTTTATGGGGGTTAGAACCAGTCCAACAACACACTGAACCCTGGTGCTGGTGTGGCTGTTCAGTAGCTACGAAGATGCCAGACACAATCAGCAACCCTGATTTTAGTTCTGGCTGAGTGATGAAGTTGACCTCCTCTCTCATCTGGCCCCTTCAAAGTCTTAGACTCTACCACGACTGGTATTCCTACATTTAAGAACCAGAGGCAAGGGCGGCGCCTGTGGCTTAGCGAGTAGGGCACTGGCCCCATATACGGAAGGTGGCGGGTTCAAACCCAGCCTCGGCCAAACTGCAAAACAGAAAAATAGCTGGGCAACGTGGCGGGCGCCTGTAGTCCCAGCTACTCGGGAGGCTGAGGCAAGAGAATCGCCGAAGTCCAGGAGTTGGAGGTTGCTGTGAGCTGTGTGATGCCACGGCACTCTACTGAGGGTAACGAGGTGAGACTCTGTCTCCACAAAAAAAAAAAAGAACCAGAGGCAAAAAACTGAGGACACTGTACATGATAGGAGTAAAAAAAAAATTAATAAAGCTAATTATACCAGAGACATTAACAATTGCTGCATATGTATGTATGTTTCTATGTGTCATCTATAACATATTCATAATTTGAAGATAACTATTTGTGTCTTAACAATCACAGATGAACTTTAGAATGTCAGGACATAATACTCAGCACAGAAGAAAGGACAGGAATGCAAAAAACATTTCAAAAGGTACTCCCCTCCTACTATTCTGGGAGTAACCCTTTGAAAATCACTGTTTTGTACACATTCATGATTCTTCAGAGTGCCATTTTTGTTTGCTATATTGTATAATCCTACCAATGATCATCTCAGCTCTACACTGCAGGCTGCACAAGAGAACACACCTACTTTTTGTGGAAACTGAATCAGTGCCTAATCTTATATGGTTAATAAACCTTAACTGACTACTGTTACAACAGTGATGTTAGGAAAAACTAAACCCAGAATAATTTGATTTGACTATCTAAGTCCTAAAATGTTAGTAACTAGAAGGGGCCATTAAAAATAAATTACTCCAGGCTCGGCGCCTGTGGCTCAATGGGCTAAGGCGCCAGCCACGTACACTTGAGCTGGCAGGTTCGAATCCAGCCCGGGCCCGCCAAACAACAATGGTGGCTGCAACCAAAAAAATAAAAAATAAATAAATTACTCCAGGGGTGGCGCCTGTGGCTCAGTGAGTAGGGCACTAGCCCCATATACCGAGGGTGGCGGGTTCAAACCCGGCCCCGGCCAAACTGCAACAAAAAATAGCCAGGCGTTGTGGCGGGCGCCACCTACTCAGGAGGCTGAGGTAAGAGAATCGCCTAAGCCCAAGAGCTGGAGGTTGCTGTGAGCTGTGATGTCATAGCACTCTATCAAGGGCAAGAAAGTGAGACTCCGTCTCTAAAAAAATAAATAAATAAATAAAATAAATAAATTAGTCCAATTCCCTATTTTAAGACAAAGACACTAAAGTCAAGAAAAGGTTAATTCATTGCAATTATACCAATATTCTTGACTCTTTGTCTAATTTTTTTTTGTCTAATATTTTTCTATACCATATTCTTTTCATATATAGAAGTTTAGTTTCATTCAATTCAAAGAACTACATTTTGCAATGTAATGCACTGTAATTTCTTGGTTTTCCACTATTATAAGAGATAAATTTTACTTCAAAATAAAAGCAAATCAGTCTATTTTTTTCTCATATAGTTGTTGTTTGATAGCTTATCTTCCCACTTATACTGGCAGTAAATTCTTTAAGAGAGAAGCACTAAAACTTACATACTTTAGCTTCAGTGTAAGAAGCTTGAAGAAAATTCCAGCACATTTTAAGAAAGAGTATTACTTTACAACTCTTTCCACACTGTCATCCAGGAGTTCTCTGGAAATACGATTTGCTCAACATTTTAATTCTAAAGAAATCCCATGAAGAGGGAGCTAACAGCATACAACTAGGCTAAATAGGAATGATGTAACTGAGGAAAACAGAAGAAATGACCATGTTGTTAAAGAGTGACAGGATTTTCAGAATAGTTTTTAAATTAATTTTCTATTATAGATCTTAGTCCTTAATTTCTTTCCTTTTTTTTTTGAGAGACAGAGTCTCATTTTGTTACCCTCAGTAGAACGCTGAGGCATCACAGCTGACAGCAACCTCAAACTCTTAGGCTCAAGTGATTCTCTTGCTTCAGTCTCCTAAGTAGCTAGGACTACAGGCACCTGCCACAGCGCCTGGCTGTGTTTTAGAGTTGGGGTCTCACTCTTGCTCAGGCTGGTCTTGAAAATGTGAGCCCAGGCAATCCCCCTGCCTCAGCCTCCCAAGTGCTAGGATTATAGGTGTGAGCCACTGTGCCTGGCCTAGTCCTCAATTTCTTAAGGAAAGCCTCATGCACCAGTTACTAATGCCAAACTCAAAAAGGTAAGTTACTTTCTATATCTTCCTGAATTTTTCCGTGATTATTTTATCTGCTCCACTCAAATTTTATTTTATTTTTTTAATTTTTTTGAGACAGTCTTACTTTGTCACCCTTGGTAGAGTGCCACAGTGTCATAACTCACAGCAACCTCAAACTTGTGGGCTCAAGAGATCCTCTTGTCTCAGTTTTTCATTTTTAGTAGAGATGGGGTCTCACTCTTGCTCAGGCTAGTCTTGAACTCATGAGCTGAAATGATCCACCCGCGTCAGCCTCCCAGAGTCCCAGGATTACAGGTGCGAGCCACCAAGTCCAGCCCTCAAAATTGATTTAATTGTTAAATTTCACATTTACATTTTCTGTCCAGAAATAATTCACACCCCAAGTTACTTAAAAAGAAAAGTATGGGCTTGGCACCTGTGGCTCAACAGGCTAAGGTGCCAGCCATGTACACCTGAGCTGGCTGGTTCAAATCTAGCCCAGCCCGCCAAACAACAATGATGGCTGCAACCAAAAAATGGCCAGGCATTATGGCGGGTGCCTGTAGTCCCAACTACTTGGGAGGCGGAGACAGGAGACTCGCTTGAGCCCAGGAATTGGAGGTTGCTGTGAGCTGTGATGACACAGCACTCTATCCAGGGTGATAGCTTGAGGCTCTGTCTCCAAAAAAAAAAAAGAAAAGTACGTTTCTCTTTCATTAGATCAATTTCAGAAAGTTGAGTCTTTAATATGAGTATAGAGCTTAATATCTGTACTGTCATCCCACTGAACAACCACTGTCCAAGCAGAAATAATTATAGCACCCTGGTATTCTTTCCCCAATAAAAGGTTAATACTTCATCAAGCTTCATAACTTGTCACTGAAATTGTGAGATGCCAAACAACTATAGCCATCAACATAAGGGCAATGAGATCAAATTGTTATTTGTCAAATAAATACCTTACAATTATTTGATTTGACTCTCTACATCCTAAAATGTTAGTTAACTAGAAGTGGTCATTAAAAAGATTATGGCTGAAAATTGTTTATCAGTCTTCTTAGGACATACTAAAATAGTTACAGAAGCAAAAAATATCTATATTAAACAGCACAAACTAACAAAACCAATAATCCTTATGACTCTAAGTTTAATAAGTAATCCTCAATTAACTTTGCATAATATCTGACAAAACCTTTAAAAAATGTTCTTTCCAAGAGGGTGAGAACCAACAAATGAGTACCTTAATAAATAGAAGAGATACAAATTAAACAACTTCTGATCTTTAATTGGCAGCAGCTTTAGTACAAAATAACAACTGTAACAATTTTAACCTACTTACTCATAGAGAGTTGAACATTTTTGTTTTGGGTTAATGTCCCATAACTTCTTGTTACGGACAACATATTCGTTACTGTGCTGGTCATAGAGAGCTTCAAATTCTTCCACATCTTGCCGAAGATGGTTAGGCACTGCAAATGGGCCTGTAGAATCTGAATTTCGTCTGCTGATTTAAAAAATACCCCCCAAAACAAAAGATCAATTAATTTTTAGCTTATTATTTAATCATGAGAATAGTGAATTGAAACTGACACAATGATGGTAATAGATTACTCAGCTTTACTTAATACAGAAAAGTTATCCTTCAATAGATCTAATTAAGACATCATATCTGACACTCTCAGTAAGCACTTCCAACTATTTAATCTTGCTACAAGGAACAAATTTTTTAAAACTTCAAGTTTTTTAAAAAAACTAGTGTTGCATTATTATAACTTGTTAAAGGGCTAAGAGACGAGTAAAGATTTTATTGTAACTACTATTAAGTTAAAGAGAGATTGAGATTAGTTAAAAGTACCAGTAAAAGATTTTTTAAAAAAGAGCTTAATGAGGACAGTTAATGACAATTAACGACACGGTGTGGGTGAGGGAAGGGGACAGCAGGGAGAGAAAGAAGGAGGGAGGGGTGGGGAAAGGAAGAGCAGAGAAAGGGAAGGATCAAGGGCGGTGGGGTCTTGGTGTGTGCCACACCTTTTGGGGGCAAAACACGATTGTAAAAGGAACTTTTCCTAAAACATGCAATCAGTGTAACCTGATTTCTTGTACCCTCAATAAACCCCCAACAATAAAAAAAAAAAAAGTGTAAAAAAGAGCTTAAGATTTTAGCACTCTAAAAAGATGTAGTAGTTTGTGAGAGTGTGGGCTCTGCAACCAGACTATATGATTTAAATCCTGACTCTGCTACTTATAAGCTTTAGTGTTCTTGGACAAGTCACTCAACTACACTGTCCTCATTTTCCTAATCTGGTCAATGAACATGTAATACTAGTACTTATCTCCTAGGCTGGATGAGTGGATTAAATGAGTCTGTACATGTAATGCCGTTACAATGCCTGGTACATAAACATAAGTGTTCACCTCATTTAAGGTTATGCTTGGTTCTGAATGTATGTGTCCTTCAAAATTTTCATGTTGAAACCTAAACACCATGGGATTAATGCCCTTATGAAAGAGATCGCAGAAAGCTGCCTCATCCCTTCCACCATGAGAGGACACAGCTAGACGGTCCCATTCATCAAGCAGAAAGCTCACCTTCACACACCCCACATTTACCAGAGCCTTGACCTTGGACTTTCCAGTTTCCCAAATTGTGAAAACTAAATTTCTGTTGTTTGTAAGCCACTCAGTTTATGGTATATTGTTACAGCAGCCCCAAATGACTAAGGCTATTATTTTAACTTACAACAATTTCTCCACTTAAAGAATCCATGAAAATGTGCAAATTTAAACTGTTCTTATAACTCCTTTACAAAATGTGGGAAAAAAAATTTGCAGGGTTTGGTTCATAAAATAGTATGATATAAAAAGATTACTATTTACTAGTTTTATAATTTATATCGATTTATTGTTTCTTAAAAACTCAGTTTCAACAACCAGATGGCACTGAAAATCACTAACATAAGGGATTACGTAAACCATCTTCCTCTCCTCTGTTATAGCAAAAATGCTAGTGATTATTAATAAGACACTTTCTCCATTGACTATTTTAAAGAATATATTCTAGACATTTTTCTTGCATTTTCCCATAGTGGAGGTTCTTGATCCATACTTACTGAAAGAGTATCATAAGTCCTGTGACTTTGACACAGTTCAAATGCTTTTTCTAAGAAATCAGGATCTTGTTCTGTCACCCAAGCTGGCATGCAGTGACACAATCCTAGCTCATTGTAACCTCAAACTCCTGGGCTCAAGTCCCAAGTAGCTCAAACTATAGACTCCTGCCACAACAGGTTGTTTTTAAAAAAATGTTTCTGTAGAAATGCAAACAATGTAACCTATCCTATGTATCCTCATATTAATCTGAAATGGAAAAAAAAAATTTTTTTTTTTAAGAGACAGGTTCCTGCTTTATTGACCAGGCTGGTGTCAAACTCCTGGCTTCCCAAAGTACTGGATTTTAGGTGTGAGCCACCACACCTGATTCTGAATGAATTTTTTTCTTTTTTTTTTGGAGACAGAGTCTTAAGCTGTTGCTGTGGGTAGAGTGCCGTGGCATCATAGCTCACAGCAACCTCCAACTTGGACTCAAGTGATCTCTTTGCCTCAGCTTTTTCTATTTTTAGTAGAGACAGGGGTCTTGCTTTGGCTCAGGCTGGTCTTGAATTTGTGAGCTCAAGCTATTCACCCACCTTGGCCTCCCAGAGTGCTAGGATTATGGGCCCGGCCCTGAATGAATTTTTTTTTTTTTTTGAGACAGAGCCTCAAGCTGTCACCCTGGATAGAGTGCCGTGGCATCACAGCTCACAGCAACCTCTAATTCCTGGGCCCAAGCGAGTCTCTTGCCTCTGCCTCCCAAGTAGCTGGGACTACAGGCGTC
>CAUYRH010101801.1:0-10003 GCA_963574655.1 Perodicticus potto | reverse complement strand
TTTTGTGATGTGGGCTACTCTTACTGGAGTTAGATGGTATCTCAAAATGGTTTTGCTTTGCATTTCTCTGATGATTAAAGATGATGAGCATTTTTTCATGTGTCTGTAGACCATGCACCTGTCTTCTTCAGAGAAGCTTCTGTTCAAGTCTCTTGCCCACAATGTAATGGGATCACTTGTTCTTTTCTTATTAATAAGTTTGAGTTCTCTGTGGATTCTGGTAATCAGACCTTTGTCAGAAACATAACCTGCAAATATCCTCTCCCAGTCTGAGGCCTGTCTACTTGCTTTCCTTACTGTGTTCTTGGCAGTGCAGAAGTTTTTAGTTTGGTTAAATCCTAGTAATGTATTTTTGGTATTGCTTCAATTGCCTGGGGGTGGGGGGATTCTCCTCATAAAGGATTCTTCTAGACCAATTTCTTCAAGGGTTTCCCCTGTACTCTCTCCACGAATCTTTGTAGTTTTGTGTCTTAAGTTTACGTCTTATATCCAGTGAGAGTCAATTTTTGTTAGAGGTGAAAGTTATGGGTCCAGTTTCAGTCTTCTACAAGTCTCCAGCCAATTCATCCAACACTATTTGTTAAATAGGGAATCTTTCTCCCAATTTGTATTTTTGATAGGATTATCAAAGATCAAATGATGATAAGAGACTGGGTTCATCTTTTGATTCTCAATTCTGTTCCATACATCTACCTCTCTATTTTTGTGCCAGTACCATGCTATTTTGATCACTATAGATTCATAGTATAGTCTGAGATCTGGTAGCATGTTTCCTCCTGATTTGTTTTTATTTCTGATTAATGTCTTGACTATTTGAGGTTTTTTCTGTTTTCATATCAAATGAAGTACTAATTTTTCCAGATCTTTAATGTATGACAGAGGTGCTTTAATAGGGATTGCATTAAATCTGTAGATTGCTTTGTGTAGTATAGACATTTTAACAATATTGATTCTTCCCAGCCATGAGCATGGTATGTTTTTCCATTTGTTAACATCTTCAGCTATTTCTTTTCTCAGAGTTTCATAGTTCTCTTTATAGAGATCCTTCACGTCATTTGTTAGGTACACTCCCAGATATTTCATCTTCTTTGGAACTACTATAAAAGGAATAGAGTCCTTGACTTTTTTCAGCTTGACTATTGTTGGTATATAAAAATACTGCTGATTTCTGGGTATTGATTTTGTATCCTGAGAAGCTGCTGTATTCCTTGATCACTTCTAAGAATTTTGTAGTAGAGTCCCTGGGGTTTACCAGGTATACAATCATATCATCTGTGAAGAGTGAAAGTTTGATCTCCTCTGACCCTATGTAGATCCCCTTGATCACTTTCTCATGCCTGATTGCTAAGACTTCCATTACAATGTTAAAAAGCAGTGGAGACAGTGGGCAACCTTGCCTGGTACCTGATCTGAGTGGAAATGATTTCAGTTTTACTCCATTCAACATAATATTGGCTGTGGGTTTGCATAGATGTCCTCTATCAGTTTAAGAAATGTCCCTTCTATAAATATTTTCTTAAGGTGTTCTGATCATGAAGGGATGCTGGATATAATCAAAAGCTTTTCTGCATCAATTGAGAGAATCATTTGGTCTTTGTTTTTTGTTTTGTTTATGTGATGTATAATAATTATAGATTTACATATATTGAATCAATCTTGAGACCCCAGGATAAAACCTACTTGGTCATGGTGTATAATTTGTTTGATGTGTAGCTGGATTCTGTTTGCTAGGATCTTATTGAATATTTCTGCATCAATATTCGTTAGAGATATTGGTCTATAATTTTCTTTTCTTGTTGGGTCTTTTCCTGGTTTAGAGATCAGGGTAATGTTTGCTTCATAGAATGTGTTGGGAAGTATTTCTTCTTTTTCTATGTTTGGAAAATTTTAAGTGATATAGGTACTAGTTCCTCTTTAAAGGTTTGGTAGAATTCTGATGTGGAGCCATCTGGTCCCAGACTTTTCTTTTTGGGGAGATTTTGTATAGTTGATGCTATTTCAGAACTTGATATAGGCCTGTTCAACATTTCCACTTCTTTCTGGCAAAGTCTAGGAAGGTGGCATGCTTTTAAGTATTGGTCAATTTCCTTCAGATTTTCATATTTCTGAGAATAGAATTTTTTTTAATATTCATTAAGGATTTTTTTAATTTCTGAGGAGTTTGTTGTTATCTTGCCTCTGTCACTTCTGATTGATGAAATTAGAGATTTTATTCTTTTTTTTTTTCTGGTTATGTTCCCTAAAGGTTTATTTATTATTGATCTTTTCAAAAAACCAACTTCTTGATTCATTGATCTGTTGTATAATTCTTTTGTTTTCAATTTCATTTAATTCTGCTCTAATTTCAGTTATTTCCTTTCTTCTGCTGGATTTGGGGTTGTATTGTTCTCCCTTTTCCAGTTGCTTGGGACAAGCAGATGTCCCAATAAGCTGATGACTTTCCTGTTTTCTGTTCTCTTGAGGAAGGCTTGCAACGCTATAAATTTCCCTCTTAAGACTGCCTTTGCAGTATCCCAGAGGTTCTGGTAGTTCATGTCTTCATTATCATTTTGTTCCAAAAATTTGGCAGTTTCCTTCTTAATCTCATCTATGACCCAGCTATCACTCAGCATAGGGTTATTTAATTTCTGTGTTTTTGTATGAGTATGCAGATTCCTGTTGTTACTGAGTTCTACTTTTATTCCATCATGGTCCAAGAAGATACAAGGAATAATTTCTATTTGCTGAGGTTAGACTTGTGACCTGAGATGTAATCAATTTTGGAGGATGTTCCATGAGCTCATGAGAAGAATGTGTATTTACTTTTGTTAGGATGAAATGTTCTGTAGATGTCTGTTAAATCCAATTGTTGAATACTGAAGTTTAAGTCTAAAATTTCTTTGCTTAATTTTTTATTGGAAGATGTATCCAACACTGTAAAATCTCCGACTATTATGGTGCCAGAGGATATCAAGTTGCTCATGTCTGTTAGAATCTCTCTTAGAAATTGAGGAGCATTCTGGTTGGGCGCATAAATGTTAATAATTGAAATCTCATCATGTTGAGTCTTTCCCTTAACAAATATGAAGTGACCATCCTTATCTTTCCTTACTTTTGTTCATTTAAAGCCTATTGTATCTGCGAATAAAATTGCAACACCTCCTTTTTTCTGATTTCCATTTGCCTGAAATATAGATGTCCATTCCTTCATCCTGAGTCTATATTTATCTTTTAAAGTTAAGATGAGATTCGTGTATTCAGCAGATATCTGGCCTGAGTTTGGGTATCCAGACAGCCAACCTGTGCCTCTTTAGAGGACTTCACATTAACTGAAAGTATTGATAAGCCTGGTAGCATTTTGGGTGTTGAGTTTTTCGAAAGTCCAGTGGATATTTTTAATCCTTTTGCTGCTGTGGAAGTTGGGATTTGATCAAAAGTTTCTGAGTGATTTTACTTTGGTGGTAGAGCATTTTGCTGGTAATTATGGAGGAAGGGTCTGAGAATATCCTAGAGAGCTGGTTTAGATATGGCAAACTTCTTCAACATGTGAATGTCATTAAAGTATTTAATTTCTCCCTCATAAATGAGACTCAGGTTAGCTGGATACACGATCCTGGGTTGAAAGTTGTTTTGTTTTAGGAAGTTGAAGTTCGATGACTGTCCTCTTCTGGTTTGAAAACTTTCAGCAGAGAGATGGCAGTCATTCTAATATTCTTCCCCTTGTAGGTTATGGTTTTCTTACATCTGGCTTGCAGAATTTTCTCCTTCATATTAACCTTGGCAAAGTTAATTATAATGTGTCAGGGAGATGCTTTATTTGGATTGAGTTGTGTTGGGGTTCTGAAATGGTCTGTTATCTGAATTTCAACATCTTTTGCCAGGTTTGGAAAATTCTCCTCAATTATCTCTTGGAGTAGAGCATCTGAGGTTCTCAGAAAAACCTTGTCACCTTCAGGAATTCCTATAAGGTGAATGTTTGCTTTTTTGGAGTTGTCCTACAGCTCTCTGAGAGAATGATCTATTTTTGCTCTCCACTTCTCTTCTCTTTGAGTGTTTGGGCGTATTCAAGAGCTTTGTCTTCAATGTCAGAAATCTTTTTTTCTGCCTGCTCCATTCTGTTACTGAGGGATTCTACTGTATTTCTCATATCTTGAAAGGCTGCAAGTTCTTTTCTCAATGTGTCAAAATCTTTGGTGATTTTGTCTGTGAATTCACTGAATTCTTGAGATAATTTTTGAATTATTCCTAGAATTTCTAGTTCCAACTTACTACCATTCTGTTAATCTTATTTGCCATCCAAATTCTAAACTCAATTTCTGACATCTCAGCCATTTGTTTGTGAATGGGATCTTCTGGTGTGTCCCCTTTGTCGTTCCCTGGGGGAGTTGATCTACTCTGATTGTTCATGTTGCCAGAGTTTTTCCACTGATTCTGCCCCATGATTATTTTTCACTGTTGGCTATATAAGCAGGTAAGGCAAAATTGGATTGGGGGCTCCTGGAGTTGTGGTTAACCAGCCCTTTGTCAAAGAGCTGGGACTGGTGATTGCAGCTTTTCCCTTAGAGCTTTGCAAATGACCCATATAGTACTATAGCCTGAGACTCTCCAGACCTGCTTTGTATGGTGGGGCTAAGTGGCTCTGTCTTATATTCAGCTGGTCTCTGTCCAATCCTAGTGAATCAGTGACTCTGGGTTAAAGTCTCAACTTGGAGGGTTCTTGGGTGATTGGCCCAGGTCAACAGTTCCAAACCAATTGTCTCAAGTCAGCACCAACTCTTAAGTGGGAAAGTTCAAAAGGTCTCTGGTAACTAGATAACAGGTGTCTGCTGGCAGCTCAAGTGTGGCTTGTTCTGGTGCTCCATGGAGTCAGAAAGGCCCACCCAACCAATGAATTAGTCCAGGAAGGTTGATGCTTCCTTCCCCTACCAGTTACTCCGTCACTGGTAACACTGCAGGCTATGGCCCATTTACCTCCAGTGAGAAAATGCACCAGGAGTTTGTGCCTGCCAGAGTTACAAGCAGATCAATATCTCCTAGGCCAGGTCTTTGCACTCTGCCACCAGCCAGCAGGAGGAATTGAAGCCTGACTACCTCGGGTGCTCAATGGAAGCTGGGCAGTGTCGCTCAGTTCCAGGCCTGCCCCAGACTGATTCTTCTACCACTTATATTCTCTTGGAATTTTTGTTTCTGTCCTGGCTGTGTTCTACCATGGGCCAGGAGCATTTTGAGTTCATAGAAGCTCTGACTCAGCCCCACCCTGTGCTGCTACCTCTGCACCAATTCTCATGGAGCTGGTGTCTCTGTCTCTGCTGCATTCTGTGTTGGGGCAGGCGATTAGTGTTCATGAATGGCTCTGAGTTCCTCCCCTGCCCTGGGATGATGTTGCTGTCATTCCTGTTCTTGTCCCGGCTATGCTCCACTAGGGGCCGGGTGCATCTTGGGCTCACAAAAGCAGCAATTCTGGGGTCCCAGCCCCACCCTGGGAGTATGCTGCCTCTGTGCACTCGTATTCTCGTTTCAGTTCCCAAGCCCCACATGGGCAGATACCACCTCAGGCATACCGTTTGCTTATAGGGCCTGTGCTTCAATCCCAGATCTACTCCACCTGTGGCTGCCCCAGGAGTAGAGGCCCAGCTCCCTCTGGTTGCTCAGAGAGAGGGGAAGTGTTTTTTCAAAATATCAGAAGGGGTGTGAACCCTATTGCTCCTGTCACCACTCCACTGCACTCTGCAATGGGGCACCATTTCTCCCTCTCCCGTTTGGCTCCCTTGGTCCACAGTCCCCGCTTTACATCCCTACCACTGATTCAGCACAGAATTGTAGCAACCCTGCCTTGCCTGTATCTCTTGAGAAATTGCCCAAGAATCTGGATTCCGAGAGGGACAGGCTTCCAGACCTAGGCGTGGGAGTAGAGGGGAGGGCTGGGAGTTCAGAATTGTGGGTAGAGTATATGTTCAGTTTTATGCCTGGCAGGAAAATGCTGAGGCACACAAGTGGGTCCTCTCTGGGGAAGAAGATCTGGTTTTTAGCAGCTCTCTCCTGTGATATAAAATAAGAAGAGATCTGAACTCTACTCACTTGTTTGTAGAAAGTACACTGCGAGCCCAGCCTTTCTTATGGGGAAGATGACTCCCCTCCACTTGGTGAAGGGATTTGTACCTATTGTTTGTTTCCTTGGGGTCACAGCTCACCTCAGCAGGGGTGATGTGCGCTCTTCAATCTTCTCTCTTGGCTCAGCTCCAAACGATCAGCTTACTTGATAAATTTCTGTCCTTTAACTCTCCTTCTAGATGGGAGCCTCTGTGGAAAGCTGGCTCCAGTCAGCCATCTTGCCTCCTCTTCTAGTGATGTGTATATAAGCTATTCATTTTGTTCCTTATGATAAAAAAAATTATAAATTCAACTCAGAAAACTTGGATAATGCTTGGATAACATCAAAGAATATGAAAAACATCTATGATATTACCACCTAGAAACATATATGTGGCCTCAAGGTTTGGATGCCTCAAGCAATCCTCTCACCTCAGCCTCCCAAGAGTGCTAGAATTATAGGCATGAGCCACAGCACCTAGCTCAGAAATATATATATATTTTGAAAAGATTCTCACTTTGTAGCCCTTAGGAGAGTGCTGTGGCATCATAGCTAATAGCAACCTCAAATTCTTGGGCTTAAGTGTTTCTCTTGCCTCAGCCTCCTGAGTAGCTGGGATTACAGGTGTCCACCACAATGCCTGGATATTTTTAGACACAGAGTCTCACTCTTGCTCAGGCTGGTCTTGAGCTCAGGCAATCCACCTGCCTTGGCCTCCCAGAGTGCTAGGATTACAGGCATGAACCACCCCACCTGGCCTCCCAGAAATAATTTTTAATAATATTTTGGTTAATTTCCTTCCAGTCCTTTTTAGAAGAGGTGTGATTCATGCATACAAGAAAGAGAGAGGGAGGGAGAGGTGTGGGTATATTAGTCATAGTGCTTTGAAGCTTATTCCTTTCATCTTTAGCTCATTTGCAGATATTTTCCTATGACAATAGATATTTCTCTCATAGTGATTTTGAACCAGGGGCAATTTTCACATTCAGGTGACATTTGGTAACATCTGAAAATAAGGTGTTTTTTGTTTTTTCCACTAGAGAGAGGAGGCTACTGACATCTACTACATCCTACAATGCCTAGGACAGCCCTTCCCTAACAAAAAATTACGTAGACAAAAATGTGAAGGATGTTAAGGTTGAGAACCTCTCTTTTATAACATTTTAAAAATCTATTATTATTAGATTATTTATTGTTATTCTATCCAATCCATTGCTATATGTTGAAAATTGAGATTGTTTCCAAATTTCTTGCTATTATAAGCAAACTCTTAAATATTTTGGTTGTACATTTTTGTGTGTTCTGCTTTTTATTGTCAACTAGAAAAAATCCTCAGACATGCAAATTGCTGGGCCAAAGAAATTTACTTTTTGAAACTTTAATCAATGATCTTAAATTATCTTCTAGAAAGGTGATTTAATATTTGCACTGTTATGGTATCCCTATCTTTATGCCTATTTCTCGTCTAGTGTCACCTGTCTTAGAATGTCTCATAGTTTATTCTAAAGGACATTTTAGCTTTTGCTAGATTTGTACAGGATCTATCAGAGAGGGACTGGAAAAGTGAAGCAACATCTATGGGGCCCTTGCTTCACTCTAACCACTCACAGGAAGGTTTGGGGATAGAAGAAGGTATGAGCAAAAGTTTGTGACAATCTTATTTCTGATCTAGCTTCTGATTACAGGGATCAGGTGGCTAGCCTTGGCCATGGCCAATGAGTAGCAAGCTAAGTGGTTTGACTGGAATTCACATCTGTCAGGCCAGCATCTAAGTCAGTAGATTAAGAGGGAAGGATCACTGTCAAGTGCTTAGCATAAAACCTGACACATAATAAATGCTCAATACATATCAGTATTATTAATTTAGACTTAGAACTACCAAGTCCTTCAACTTAGAGGAATTCTCTCTGCTAGGTCCTGCAGTAAGTCCAGTGTGGACATCTTCACTATGTCCTTACTACTTGATCATCTTTTTGGGCATGAAATCTTTTTGGTCAGAGCCTGCATTGCTGAGCTCAGGGTCACATCACTGATCCAATATAGGCAGCTGAGCTGAACACTGATAACAAAACATCCAGCTTTTTAGAAAATATATTTTCCTGTAGTAACACCTTTTATACTTCCCCCCCCAAATTTACCAAGTGAATATAGGTACCACTTTTTTTTAACCTGAAAGTAGTCATATTTTTATCATTCAACTTCTTTTGTATTATGGTCTGATCCCTTTTCTTTATATTTCTCTTCATTAGGAACCAGGCAAAGGTTTGTTGAGTCAACGCTGACAAAAAGTTCATTTTGGAGGTCAACTTTTTTCAAAATCTCAAACTATACCCAGATACCTATAAAATATCATTTTTAGTTGCTGGGGTTGGAGGGGCAACATATTTGCTTCTAATTTCTACTAAACTCAAAATCCCTTAAGGAAATATTTCATGCCTTTTTTATCTCTATCTCTAGCACCTACCAGGATGCTTGATAGGTACTCAACACATGTTCTTCAATCCAAACTGAATATGACACATTTCCCAGCATCTGTAATATAAAATTTTATAAATGGTTAAACAAATGAAGAAAAATGGTTATCATTTTACTTTTCCATAGCTCTTTGAATCAATCTTTATTCCATTCCTCCCTGGTTTTTCTTTCCTCGTTACTTATCTTTCTGGGGCTAGGTAGGCAGTAGGATATAGTAAAAACTCCTTTGGGCATCTTAAACTTAAAACCATTTGCATTTATGTATGACCTCTTTTAAGCTCCTTTGAAAAATATTGTTAAGTGGGAGCACAATATTCCAGCGTTTTATGGTGTTTTTCCTTAAAGGACCAGACAGTACTGACCACACACAGACAAATTTTCTGTGTTCTGCTGTGAGAAGATTACTATCACTGTTCTCAGAAAATGAAGCTGCTCTAATTTCAAAGAGTTCACTTTGTTGTCAGAAATAGTGCATTGCCTAATTTTATGCAATAAACAATTATTCCAGGTGGCCCTATTGGAAAGGGGATCTGGTTCTGCTGAAACCTCTCATGTACCATGTTAGTAGTGTCTACATGTCACCTGAAAATTAATCAGTTGCTAGTTGCATCTCTGAGAAAATATGTTAAATTGGGTTCTTGAATCCCACCAAATTCTCTATTGCCTAAATATAAAGCACTTGAACCCTGCTTGGCACAGCATCAGTGCTGTGCAACTGTTAGCTTCATGGGACAATAGGAGATATGTTTGTTCTTGCTCTTGTGAAAGAAACACTTTCATGTTTTGCCATCAAATATCATGCAGGCTGCAGGCTTCTATAGATGTACTTTATCAGGTTCCTTTCTATTACTAGTTTGCTAAGACTTTTTTTTCTTATGAATAATACTACTAAATTTTATCCAATGCTTTTTCTATAACCATTGGGATAATTTTATAATTTCTCTCCTATAATCTGTTAATATGTTTGATCACAGATTTTCTTATTTTTTACCAACCTTCTATTCTTAATGTAAACTCAGATTGGCCATAATGTTTTGCCTTTATATTCACTGGTGGATTTGTATGAGTATTTCATTTAGATGCATCTGTGTTCAAGGATGAGTTTGGCCCTAATTTTCCTTTCACTTAGAGATGAATTTCTGGGGTTTGAGGATCAAATTTTTACTACTAGTTTCAGAAAATGAGTTTTGAAGTATTCCTTGTTTTTACAACCTCTAGAATAATATTTGTAAAATTAACATTATATGGATCTTATTTCAGAACTTGATATAGACTTGCTCAAGACTTCCACATCTTTCTGCCTAAGTCTAGGAGGGTGACATGTTTCCAAGTATTGATCTATTTCCTTCAGATTTTCATACTCCTGAGAATAGTTTTATGTAATATTCATTAAGCATTTGTTGAATTTCTGAGGAGTCTGTTGTTATTTGGCCTTTATCATTTCTGATTGATGAAATT